>JAEOAD010000569.1:0-55160 GCA_036365145.1 Orientallactaga sibirica | reverse complement strand
AATTGTGAGCAGTGACAGCGCTAAGATATGGCTTCACACTGTCACTCTCAGCAGGGTTAGTAGTTCCACTCTATTCTAGGGGCCTCAACTCAGGATAAAACCAGGATTAGTGGCTTCCTCCCAGTGATTGTGTATGAGTAATTGAAAGGTATACACAAGTCTGAGAATTCAGTGTTGATATGTGTGTGCATATTGTCGATGTTGTGTGTGTGTACCCATCTGAGTATGGCAATAGAATGAGGAACCTGTTTGTATCTGATGAGTGCTTTTGCACCTATGAATTTGTGGCATCCCAGATTCTTGTCTTAGGAATTTAAAGAAATGAACTTCAGGCCATAAGGTGAGGTTAGAGATTTTATTCGATTATGAGAAGGAATGTGGAGAAAGTATGGAAAGGTCCTGACATATGGAAGGTTTAGGGGTAAAACCTGTCCTGTGACCCAAATTGGGGTCACAGATGGATTTGGAATGGGGCTGAGCTCACCTGCCATGATGCCAAGTTTTGGGACTGAGTATCCACAATGCCACTACAAATGTAAGCCTTCCTGGAATCACAATTCTAGGAAAGGGGTACAGGGGAGGGACTCAGGATGTTTATGATCTGGGGGCTCCTGTAGGGCAAGAGCTAAGCAGAAGACTTCTCTGGTCTGTAGTAACATGGGGACTGTGAGTGCAGGCTTGAGCACATTCCTGCTTTTCATTTTTGGGGACTCGTTCATCCTAAACTGCCTCAGTAGTCCTAAAAGTTTTTATTTTACACAAACATGAATTTGTAATTTTCCAACTGGTGTTAGAAGGGGCAAGGGCATGTTTGAATATTGTTCTCCCTTCATGTCTCTTCCCATCCCTTAATTATTTTTGTTTTGTTGTGGATTGTTTGGTTTTGAGTTAGGGTCTTATTCTAGCCCAGGCTGACCTGGCACTCATGCTGTAGTACCAGGATGGTCACAAACTTACTGCCATCCTCCTACTGATGCCCTCCCTATTGCTGGGATTAAAGCTGTGCACCATCATATCCTTGTCCCTTTAGTTACTTTTTTTTTGAGGCAGAGAGAGAGAGAGAGAGAAGAAAAGACAAAAGACGTGCCAGCCATGTATGGTGGAACACACCTTTAATCCCAGCACTTGGGAGGCAGAGGTAGAAGGATCGTCATGTGTTTGAGGCCACCTAAGATGACAGTGAATTCCAGGTCAGCCTGAGCTAGAGTGAGGCCCTACCTTGAAAATAGCCAGAGAGAGAGAGAGAGAGAGAGAGAGAGAGAGAATGGGCAGGCCAGCAGCCTCTCAGCCGTTATGAATTAACTCAGATGTGTGCACCCCCTTGTGGACAAGTGTGGCATTGCGCCCTTCAATCACTTTATGTCTGGCTAAATGTGGGACCTGCAGAATCGAACAGGTGTTCTTAGGCTTAGAAGGCAGGCATGTAACCACCAAGCCGTCCCTCAGCCCCCTTCAGTTATTCTTAAAGGGAGTATTATAGGAATTAGCTTGCCATAGCAGGAAGAATGAATGTTGGGGACCCACCCTGATCAACTACATGTTGCTGTCTGCTTGCAATGAAAGCCATGTGTTTGCAGCACCTCCCTCCCTCCTGCTGTGCAGAGCATCAGAGCTTTCCCTGAGGGCTTGATCCTGTAAGCTTTCATGTCTCCCCAGACACCTTCTCAAGCCACTGGCTTTCCTGGTGTGATATGTATTTTCTTTCTTTTTCTTTTCATTTACTTATTATTTGACAGAGAAGGGGAGATTGAGAATGAGCACTCAGGGCATCCAGCTGCTTCAAACAAACTCCAGATGCATGTGCCCCCTTGTGCATCTGGCTTACGAAAAAAACGTGTTTTGACATTTGAGCCACTCCCATCTATGCTATATCATGTCCTGTCCATTTGATAATGTTTGGTTTTTGAGTAGGGGTCTCAATGTAGCCCAGGCTGTCCTGGAATTCACTCTCTACTTTCAGGGTGGCCTCAAACTCTTAGCGATCCTCCTACTTCAGCCTCCCAAATGCTGGGATTAAAGGCATGCACCGCCACACCCAACTTTGATAATGTTTTGTCAGTAACAGCTTTTGGCAGGTACCCTGATTGTTCAGATATAAAAGTTTATATATATATATATATATATATATATATATATATATATATATATATGTGTGTATATGTATTATATATATATTATATATATATATATATATATCAATTATATATGTATATATATATATATATATATATTATATATATATAATGTTATATGTTGGGGTCCCCTAGGGCCAGCCAGGAATGACAGTACAGTCTCTGCTGAGTTGGGGTGAGAAGCGTAGAATCATGACATAGACTCTGGGAATTGGGTGAAAGCAGGCAGAGGGCGAGCTGGAGTAAACTCATTTACTCAAAATATCATAGGGTGTCTTAAAGGGGCTTGGCTGGCCAATCCTTGTATGGGGTGGTCCCTCTTTGTGACCACTGACAGCCTGTCTCTGGACAGATCATCTCATAGCATGGGACTGTAGCTGTTGTCATGCCAGGCCTTAGCGGGACACCATGTTCACAGAAGACTCTTCCTGGTTTTTTCTGCCATGCGGTCTGGCTAGGGCCAGGCCTGCATTGGGCCATACATATCCTCCTTTTTTGTTTTATTTTTGTAACCCTGGGAGGCATGGTTCTTTGCCAAGACAATGTTGACTCAGGACCCAAAGGATCATCACATGCCATGGTGCCTGTCTTAGGTTGCCCCATCTCATGGAGTCTTACCTGTTATTGGCTAACCACTACCCCAGTGAGAAAACTCGAGGGTGTGGCCTGGTATGGTTTTTGCATGCCATTGTTGAACCCAGGCCCCAAGGGATCATCACATGCAATGGTGCCTGTCTTAGGTTGCCTCTCATGGGTTGTTATTGGCTAACTGCCACCCCAGTGAAAAACTTGTGGCCTGGTATAGTCTTACCCATTGTTGAACCCAGCTAATCATCCACCATGCCTGTCTTAACCCCATCTTGTGGTCCTGGTTGGCTAACTGCCACCATAGTGAAAACCCGAGGGGTGTGGCCTGGTTTCTTTTGCCATGCCTGGCCTGGGCCAGACCTGCATTGTGCCAAAACCCGAGGGTGTGGCTATCGCCTAGGAGGTATGGGAGGGCCAAGTGGTGGTGGCTTTGTGGCATGCACGCGGTCCCAGCAAGCAAAATTAACTATAGAACCTGAAAAGATTGGGATAGGACAGGTTGTTGGGTGACTGTCGTGAGCTCACTCTAGCGTCATAATTAGTAGCATTGAGTGTACTTTATGGTAGCAGATCAATGTAATAAAAGGAGTTGGAAAGGAATTTATGGCTGGTTGGAGGGTAGCATTACCATAAGAGGCATTAATAAGCAAAAAAGGCAAAAGTGTTGCTAAGGAGAAGTACATGCTTGAAGGGGAGGAATACAGTGACAGTTAGGCTAAAATAAAACCTAGGAAAAATGTGGGAATCTAGGCCCACCGCACCAAACAAGGATGGCCTAAGAAGAATTGTCCAAAATGGTTTTTGGGATGTGGTAGTAGGTAGAAAAGGAGATAAAAGGAGAAAAAGGGGAATAAGTTTAAAGTCCCGTATCCAGCCTGAGGTTTGGCATCATCCCCTTCATCAAAGTTGATCCCTGAGTCAGTGGCTGTACGGATGTTTCTGGCAGGGATCAGATCAGGATCTGTTAAGTCTCTGGAAAGACACAAGCATACCCTTGGCCCTGTGTTAAAAGAGTGTGGCATCCCTTCCAGATATTATTAAGAGGATCCTACCAGCGAACTAAGGGTAAAAGTGTTGTGGTTGGTTGGGATCTCAATGTTTGTAGGCTGGGGAGAGTCCTGCCTCATCAAAGTGAGAAAATTGAGGATAAAGAGAGCTTCCACTAGGGCCAAGGGGGGGTCCTTAGGCGACATAGTGGACTTTTGTTTTATAATTAGTTCCTTTAGGGTCCGGTTAGTTCTCTCCACGATGGCTTGTCCTTGTGGGTTGTAGAGATCCCAAGGGAGTGTTTTTAAAAATTTTTTATTGACAACTTCATCGCCATTTGTAAAGAGAAGCTTCTCTGACCAGAAGTGAGAGTGGCATTAATATGTTATATGACCATTAAGTGTAGTGCTTTCTGGGCAGCTTGGTGGGAATAATACATACATATAGCCAGAAAAGAGCAAGCTTTATACCCCTAAGTCTCATGACCTACCCAGCCATAGACTTTGGCTTAGGTTTTCAGTACCAGGTATGCATTCCCTCCCATAGAGAGGGCCTTCAGTCAATTGTGGAGCAGTTGGTTACCCCAAAAGTAGACATGCCACTATTGCACCCGTTCAGTCATTGGGCCTGTGTGGCCAAACTTGAATATTCAGTATCCACTGTTTTCATTGCTGATGAATTCTGTGTCTCCTATGGCTGCATGCAGTGCAGGTTTTTCCAGCTTTCTGTTGGCTGGTCTACAGGGAGAAGGTTTTCTGCTCAGCACCAGCTTGCATTCTCAGTGGCCTTGCCTCTCAGGCAAAAAGCCTTTAATGTTTTGGAGGCTACTGGGACCTCCTTGGCCAACAACTCACTGGAAGGTATCCCATCCCAGGTACTGAATTTAGATTGACCCTCCCCTGCCCTTCTTTAATGCATTCTCTTATCATGGCCTCCTTAGGCCATTCCCCTCCCTGTAATCTGTTCTTCTACTTACGTATGTGCAATACCATACACTTAACACCTTCCCTTCCATCCCTCCCTTATAGCCTTTTACCAGTTTACCAGTTTCTGGTACCAATTTTTGGTTTCAGTTCACACAAAATCTATACATTTGTAGCTAGGATCCACATTTGAGAGAACATGTGACGTTTGGCTTTCTGAGCCTGGGTTACCTCACTTAGAATAATCCTTTCCAGATCTATCCATTTCCCTGCAAATTTCATGATTTCATTTTTTCTTTACCACTGAATAGAACTCCATTGTGTAAATGTATCACATCTTTATTATCCATTCATCTGTGGATGGACATATATGAACTGGTTCCATTTCCTAGCTATTGTGAATAGAGCAACAATAAACATGGTTGTGCAAGTATCTCTAAGGTAGTGAGAAGAGTCCTTTAGTTATATGCCTAGGAGTGCTATAGCTGAATCATGTGGTAAATGTATTTTTGCTTTCTCGAGAACCTCCACACTGATTTCCACAATGGCTGGACCACATTACATTCCACCAACAGTGTAGAAGTGTTCCTCTTTTTCCGCATCCACGCCAACATTTACTGTCATTTGTTTTCTTGATGGTAGCCATTCTGACAGGAGTGAAATGGAATCTCAAAGTGGTTTTAATTTGCATTTCCCTGATGGCTAAGGATGTGGAACACTTTTTTAGATGTTTATATGCCATCAGTAGTTCATCTTCTGAGAATTCTCTATTTAGTTCCATAGCCCATTTTTTTACTGGGCTGTTTGAATTCTTATTATTCTGTTTTTAAGTTCTTTGTATATTCTGGATATTAATCCTCTGTCAGATGTACAGCTGGCAAAGGTTTTCTCAATTCTCTAGGTTGTCTCTTTGCTCTATTCACAGTGTCCTTTGCTGTACAAAAAGCTTTGTAGTTGCATGAGGTCCCAATGGTTGATTAGTGGTTTTATTCCCTGAGCAATTGGGGTTATATTCAGAAAGTCCTTGCCTATGCCAATATGTTGAAGGGTTTCCCCTACCTTTTCCTCTAGTAGTTTCAGAGTTTCACGTCTGATATTTAAGGTCCCTGATCCATTTGGACTTGACTTTTGTGCATGGAGAGGGACAAGGATCTATTTTTATCCTTTTACATACAGATATCCAGTTTTCCCAGCACCACTTGTTAAAGAGGCTATCTTTTCTCAATGAATATTCTTGGCATTTTTGTCAGAAATCAGGTAGCTGAGGCTGCCTGGATCAATATTAGGGTATTCTATTCTGTTCCGTTGATCTACCTGTCTGTCCTTGTGCCAGTACCATGCTGTTTTTGTTACTGTGGCTTTGAAATATAACCTAAAATCTGGGTATGGTAATACCACCAGCCTGATTTTTGTTGTGCAAAATTGTTTTGGCTATTCGAGGTTTTTGTGTTTCAGATGAATTTTAGGATTGTTTTTTCTATTTCTGTGAAGAAAGATATTGGGATTTTAATTGGGATTACATTGAATATGTAGATTGCTTTTGGTAAGATTGACATTTTCATAATATTGTTTCTTCAATCCAGGAGCATGGGATGTCTTTCCATTTCCTTGTGTCTTCTGCAATTTGTTTCTCGAGTTTTTAAAGTTCTCATTGTAGAGATCCTTCACTTCCTTGGTTAAGTTTATTCCAAGGTTTTTTTTTTTTTTTTTTTGAGGCAATTGTGAATGGGAGAGATTCCTGATTTCATCCTCTGCATGTTTGTGGTTAGTGTATAGAAAAGCTACTGATTTCTGTGTGTTTATTTTGTATCTTGCTACATTGCTAAAAGATGCTCTAACAGTTTTTGGTAGAGTCTTTAGGGTCTGTTATGTATAGAATCATATCATCTGCAAATAATGGTAATTTGATCTCTTACCTTCCAATTTGTATCCCTTTTATGAGTGTCTCTTGCCTTATTGCTATGGCTAAGACTTCAGTACTATATTAAATAGAAGTGGGGAAAGTGGACACCCTTGTCTTGTTCCTGAATTTAGAGGAAAAGCTTCAAGTTTTCCCCATTTAGTATTATGTTGGCTGTAGGTTTGTCATAAATAGCTTTTATTATGTTGAGATAAGTTCCTTCTATTCCCAGTTTCTGTAATACTTTCACCAAGAAGGGTGTGGGATTTTGTCAAATGCTTTTTCTGTATCTATTGAGATGACCATGTGATTTTTTTTGTCCTTCAGACCATTTATATGGTGTATTACATTTATGGATTTGCGTATGTTGAACCATCCCTGCATCTCTGGGATAAAGCTTACCTGGTTGGGGTGAATAATCTTTCTGATTTATCTTTGTATTCTGTTTGCCAGTATTTTGTTGAGAATTTTTGCATCTATGTTCATGAGGGAGATTGGTCTGTAATTTTCTTTTTTGATCTGTCTTTGTCAGTTTGGGTATCAGGGTGGTGCTGGCTTCATAGTAGGATTTCAGTAGAATTCCTTCCTTTTCTATTTTATGGATAAGTTTGAGAAGCATTGGTGTTAGTTCTTCCAGGAATGTCTGGTAAAATTCAGCAGTGAATCCATCTGGACCTGGGCTTTTTTTTTAGTTGGGAGACTTTTTATAACTGCTTGGATCTCTGTAGTTGTTATAGGTCTATTTAAATGGTTTATCTTATCTTCATTTAAATTTGGTAGGTCATATGAATCAAGGTAATCATCCATTTCTTTCAGATTTTCAAATTTAGAGGCATATATATTCTTAAAGTATGTCCGTATGATTTTCTGAATTTCTTTGGTATCTGTTGTGATGTTGCCTTTTTCATCGCTAATTTTATAAATTTTTGTCACTTCTCTCTTTCTTTTGGTCAGATTTGCTAAGGGTTTATCAATCTTGTTTATCCTTTCAAAGAACCAACTCTTTGTTTCATTGATTTTTTTATTGTTTTTTTTCCATTTCATTAATTACTGCCCTGACCTTTATTATTTCTTCTGGTCTACTGATTTTTGGTTTGCCTTGTTCTTCTTCTTCCAAGGCCTTAAGGTGAAGTATTAAATGGTTTAGTTGCAAACTCTCTAATTTATTAATATGGGCACTTAGAGCTATAAATTTCCCTCATAGGACTGCCTTCATTGTGTCCCAAAGGTTTTGGTATGTTGTATTCTCATCATCATTTGATTCTATGAATTTCTTGATTTCCTTTTAATTTCTTCAATGACCCATACATCGTTCAGTAATGTACTGTTTAGTCTCCATGAATTTCTGTATGCTCTGTAGTTTTTCTTGTTGCTGATTTGCAGTTTAATCCCATTGTGGTAAGATAGCATACAAAGGAATTATTTCAATTTTCCTGTATTAAGATTTGATTTGTGTCCTATTATATTATCTATTTTAGAGATTGTCCCATGTGCTGCTGAGAAAAATGTATGTTCTGCAGCATTTGGATGCAATGTTCTGTGATATCTGTTAGGTCCATTTGTTCCATGATATCATTTAATGCAGATGTCTCTCTGTTTCTTTTTGCTGGGACCTGTTAAGTGATGAGAGTGGGGTATTGAAGTCACCCACTACTATGTTATCTCTGACCTTAAGTCTAATGGTGTTTGTTTGATGAAATTGAGAGCCCCAGGTTGGGGAGAATATATGTTTAGGATTGTAATGTCCTCCTGTTGGAGTGTTCCTTTAATCAGTAAAGAGTGATTTTTATCTTTCCTCACTGATGTTGGTTTGAAGTCTATCCTGTCAGGAATTAGGATAGCAACCCCTTCTTGTTTCTAGGCCCATTTTGCTTGAAATACCTTTTTCCAACCTTTCACCCTAAGAAGGTTTCTATCTTATATTGAGAGATGAGTTTCCTGGAGGCAACAGATGGTAGGACCTTTGCTTTTAATCCAGTCTGCAGGTCTGTGTCTTTTGGTTTGGGCATTGAGGCCATTGATATTAAGAGTTATTATTGAGAGATATGTATTTGTTCTCACCATTCTTCTTGTGTTGTAGTTCTTCCTGTTTTCCCTTCATATACTCACTTGTTTTAACTGTTACTTGAGTATCGTTTATTTTTTTCCTATTTCCTGCTCTGTGCTTTGCGTTCTCTTCAGCATGAATGATTCTTGTAAGTATTTTCTGTAGAGCTGGTTTAGTTGCCATAAATTTCTGTAGCCTGTCTTTGTTGTGGAATGTCTTTATTTCTCCATCAATTTGGGTAGATAGCTTTTCAGGATAAAGTAATCTTGGTTGACAGTTTTTATCTTTCAGAACTTGAATACATCACTCCAAGCCCTTCTGGGTTTTTAAAGTTTGCGTTGAGTACTCTGCTGTGATTCTGATGGGCTTGCCTTTGTAGGTCACTTGCTTTTGCTCTCTAGCTGCTTTCAATATATTTTCTTTTGTTTGTATGTTTGGTATTTAATTATAATATGGTGGGCAGAGGTTCTTTCCAGGTTTTGTCTGTTTGGTGTTCTAAAGGCTTCCTGTATCTGCATTGGCATCTATTTCCCAATTTGGGAAGTTTTCTTCTATGATTTTGTTGAAAACACCTACTATGCCTTTGGGTGAGATTCTTCTCCTTCTACTATCCCTTGAATTCTTATGTTTGATCTTTTCATAATGTACCGGAATATCCTGAAATTCCCATTCATACCTTCCTATTATTTTGTCTTTCTCTTTGTTGGATTATATTAGATCTGCCACCTGGTCTTCTAGTTTAGATATTCTGTTCTCTCCTTCATCCATTCTACTAGAGATTTTCTACAGAGTTTAAAATTTCACTGCCTGAGTTCTTTATTGCTAGTATTTTTGACTGGGTTTTCTTTATTCTTTCTATTTCCATATTTATGTCTAGTATTGACCTCCTTATTTCATTAAATTGGCTTTCTGTGTGTTCTCTGAATCCTTTCATTTCCTCTTTGAGGTCTTTGAACCCTTTCATTTCCTCTTTGAGGTCTTTGAAGATATTTCTAATCATTCTTTTGAAATCTTTCCCAGGCATTTCCTCAATTCAGTCTCACTGAAGATCATTTCTGATACATTAATACTTTTTAGTAGATTTATATTGTCTTGATTTTTTGTGTGTTTCTTGTATTATAATGTAGAGTTTTGCATCTTGGATTAATTTAATGCTTGGGTTTCTAATTATTTTCAGTAATATGAGATGTATCAATCAATCTAATATTATATATCTTCAGTGTAGGAGCTTAAGGTGCTAGGTGTTGCTCTTAAGACTCAGAGTAATCACAAAAGTGACCCTAGGTGTTGGGTTTGCCTGCTATGAGAGTATTCAAGTAGGCTGAATGGAACAGAATACAGTCAGATTCTAAAAATTTAACTAAACAATGTACCCATTCAATGAAATACAGCACAGAGTATTTGTGCAAAAGTAGCGTTATAACAAACAGATCCTTAATACCATCACAGGCCCTAAGGATGTGTGTTTTGCCCCACCCATAATCCTGTCAACTGGGAGGCTAAGATTTCTGAGTCTGTAGTGGGTTCCAAGGTCAGCTTGTGACCAAGTGAGACCCTTTCCCAATGATTGACAGAAGAGGAACAAAGGCACTATAAATCAGGAAGCAACAAATGAGCAGCCCAAATATAGCTTATTTACAATGTCAGGTCTGACCACCCATCAGCTTTAATATATAATTTACCCTGACATGGAAAGGTGCAATTAGCCCATCAATGCAAGCCTATACACTGGACTTATTTGGTGGTACTAACCTGGTGTAATCAAGTTACCTTTTAGGACAGTCTTAGTCTCAGCTATGCTGCGGCTGCTTCAGTCCTTCTTTGCTGTGTTGTCGGCTCAAGAAGGCCAGCTGCATCTGTGGGTCACTGCTTTAACCTTGCCGGGTGCTGGATTGGTGAGCTTTCTTCCCAGATCTCTGGTGCTTGCTTGTGCTGGTGGTGGGGGGGAGGAGGCTGTTGATGGTGGCTGAAGTCCGTCTGCTCATCCACGTGATCCTCTTCCTCAAAAGCCACTCCGTTGGTCTCTGGTGTCCCTCCTTCCATGTTTCTTGGATTTGCAAGGAGGCCAGTGTGATTGGAAAATCCCCTGCCCGGCTTTAAGATCCTGCAGCTCAGGCGGAGCCTGGTGGCTGCAGCTGCATGGAACAAGCGCTGCAGCTGGAGCCCCTTCTGCCTGCTTCTGTGGGCTCTAGATGCTCTGGATCTCTCCTACTTCTCTGCTGTGGTTGGTAATTTACTACACCTCACTTTTTAGTAGAAGAGTTAGCCTGTTTTGGTGTGGTTCCTATGCCCACCATATTAACTGGAAGTCCCAAAGGAGTGTTTTATTCCCAAGATTCCATGAAGAATGTGAATTGGGCAGATGTGTATGCAGGGCCATTGTCAGTTTTAATTGACCAGGGTACGCCCATGACCAACATGGTAGTTTTGTTGCCTTAATGACATGGGATGCCTTCTCCCTGAGAGAGAAATAGCAAAAGTAAGCTTAGAGTAAGTGTCCATGATGACATGGACATATGTGAGAGATTACAAAGGAAGGTATGTGGGTATCATCCATCTGCCTGGTTGAATTTGGGGTAAGGTCTCTAAGTTGACTCCTTGAGGCTGTAGTGGGCCCAAGAGGGCTAGGGGGTGCATGCCTTACAGGTATGGGTTAAATGTTTGCATTGGCTAGTAGTGAGCTCAGGGTATAGGGTTTTCAGATTAGTGGGGGATTCATGGAACCTTTGGTGTAAACATCTAAGCTTGTTCTCAAGGTGGCAAGGAGGAGACAGCAATAAACTTGTCTACCTGCAATTCACATCAGCAATAAAGCCAGGAAGACCAGTGTGTGAGAGGAACATGCTCAATAAACCAAGTGTACTATCTGTTTTCCATCTGCAATTGTAAAGTGGAGATGTAATTATAAAGTGGGATGATGAGAGGGCCTGGGATTGGCTAAAGGGCAGTACCTTTGTCATTTGAACAGCATAACTGCTGTCAGAGAAGATGTTGATGGGCTCTTGTTGACAGCTCTAAGACTCTGATGATGGCATATAGTTCCCTAGCTGGACTGAATGGGGTTAGGAACTTAAGGGCCTCATCTGGTCGATTGGCTCTCTTAATAATTAGTCCATAGTATGTTTATTGGCATCTGTAAAGGCCGAGGTTGCTGAGGTATTGGCTGACTGGAAGGCCTGGAAATATTGTCTCTTTATAGGCAAAGCCGTTAGGGTTGAGGTAGTTTGTGAGAGAGGTGGTTGTCTATCTCATTGGGGAATCCCACCATTAGGATGTGGAAAAGAGGTCCTCCTAAAGGGTTGAAGTTCCGACATGCGGATGGGCAGAATGATTTTGGAGGGTTCCATATTATAGATTTTGTTAGTGTAGGTACATGCCTTAATACTATGAGGAGCATTTCTTGTAGGTTGGTGGTGAGTTTATGGGCCCGCCCCCATGAGGTGTATCGGTCAAGAGGCGATTGGTTTTGCCAGATGACTCCCAAGGCGCCCCCTGCTGTCAAAGGATCACATTTAGGATTAGAGCAGACAGGTCATATCTCGTGAGGGTCCTTGAAAAGAGGTAGTGGATATATTATATAACAAATTTTTGGTGATCATTTAGGAGGAATTTTCCTTGAAGGGTTGTCAGTAACTCTAAGGAGGTCATAGAGTGGTAGGAGCTCACTAGGAGGGATGGGCAGGGAAGCTTTGAGCCAGTTAATTTAGCCACAGAGCTTTTGGAGATCATTGAGGGAATAATGGTCCTTTATTAGAAGGTGATGAGTAAGTGGTTGTATGGTAGTAGAAATTTTGTACCTAAAAATCCAAAAAGCAGGCACTGTTTGAATTTTTCATTCTCTGTGCCAAACCAAGTTTTTGAGGTCCTCAATGAGTAGTTTAAGAAGGTCAAAGGGCAGTTCTTGAGGTATGTGCAATCAAAAGATCATCCATGTAATGAACAAGAAGGCATTTAGATTGTGGCGGAGGATATAAACATTTGGCAAATAGAAGGACTGTTTTCATGCCCTGGGGAGAACTCTCCATTGATATCTTTTAGCTGGGATAGAATGTTTGGTCTCCCGACAGTAAAGGTGAAATAGGGCCTGTCCTCTGCCGCTAAAGGATGGAAAAAGCAATCTTTAATATCTAAGATAACTATATGGTGGTTAGTAGTGACGTTCCAGGGTGGGGAGGCCTGTCAGAAAGGAGCCCTTTTTAACGTATGTTTATTAACCTGGCAAGGTCTTGGAACAGTCTATGTTTACCAGTTTTCTTTTTAATGACAAAGATGGGGATTATGGGGGGGCTAATAGAGGCTCAATATGGCCAAAACAAGCTGTTCTTGAAAAGGGATTTGAGAATAATAGTCAATTTAGGTTCTAGTATAGGCCACTGTTTGACCCAAATGAGTTCCATGGTATCCCACTCGAGGAGTATGGGGGTGGTAGGGGATAGGACAGTGGCCTCTAGAATTGGGGTGATGACAGTGGTGGGAGGTTTGGAGGGTGGGTCACCCTGAGAGGACAATGGTATGAGGGGTGAGAACATCATCTTAAAAGGCCTGGTCATCCGTTGTTGACAACACCCATGTCAGTAAGGAGGTCTCTGCCCCAGAGGTATTGGGGACATTTGCCACCAAGGGGAGAAATTCCCCAGTGTTGCCATCATAGTCTTTCCATGTAACTGGTCTTCTAACCTGTCTAGTAGTCTGTTGTCCCCCAACACCCTTCATATTGGACCATCTTTATAGGCCTGTAGCAGACAGCTTCAGGTTCGCTGAGATGAACTTCAGACCAGGCAGAGTTATGAAAGAAGGGATATTATTTATTGAAGCTTACAGAACCAGGAAGTTCCATAATGGCAGGAGAAGTGGCCTGCTCTCCACAGGACCAGGAAAGAGAAAAACCAAGCCACCAGCTACACAGCACACAGAGCAAAACTACAGTCAAAAGCCACAGCACACTTCAGGAACTCCCGCTAGGCACACTTTGCATATCTTTACAATGGAATCTCAAACCATCACCACACCTTAAGACCGGCCCCCAGTGACCTTGCCTCTAGCAAGGTGATTGCAGATACAAACTATAACTAATAAAACACACTGATATATTGGGGACATATATTCAAACTACCAAAGGCCCAACTGGGCATGTGGAGGCATAGATTGGCAGAGATAATAGTGGCATCCGCACCTGTGTCTACTATGCCCCATGAATTCAACCGTCAAAGGACAGAGATGTGGGGTGAATGGTGATAAATGGGCAGGGTCCACCTACTGTGGGGTTCCCTCTTACTTGCAGGGCTGAGGTTGCCTGGGGAGTTTAAGACAGGGAATGTCTGCAATCTTTGGCCCAATGATATCCTTTGACATTTAGGGCAGGGGTTGGGAACAAAATAGGCTTAGTTGTCTTTGGACAGGTCCTCGAAGGTGTCCTGGTTGGCCACGACCCCAGAAGAGGGTGGTTTTTGGGTAGGCTTTTGACCCATGGTCAGGGTTTGTATGGAGGCATCCAGGGCCTCGAGGGGGCAGACATGGGATTGATATCTTTGGTAGCTACAATCCATTTATGAGATCCTCATTGCACACAGCAGCAACAGCATTACGTGCTTCATGGCTGCTCCCTCCCATGCCAGTTACTTAACTAAAGTTTCCTGGCAGGGCCAGGGAGTGCATCAGTCCATGGACTCCATCACATGAGAGGAAATCCGTGAAGCCCTCGGATGGGCCCTGGACAGGTTATGAAAATAGGTATCCGGCCTCTGTGGGAGTCAGGCCTTAAGCCCTTGGAGGATAAAGATTTTACTTGGTCAAAGTAGGCATGTATGCCCACTGTGGCTTGTGATACAGGGTCTGTACAAAGGTCCTGTGCCAAGGAGCATGTCAGGGTAGTGGAATTTCACTCCTAAGATTTTGCAGGCCTGGGATTCAGCCAGGTCACTATAGGTGGCTTTCATTGGAGAATTCAGGGAAGAAGGACCGCCTTGAGGAGCAGTACCAGTCAAAGTAAGTCTGAAGATGGATGGGCCACTGTAAAAGGACTTGTTCAAAGTAAGAGTCAACACCAGATTCCTGGGCCACCTTGTGGATCAGGGCCAGATCAGAGAGGGTGGGGTACCAGGACCTGGCTGTCACATCGACCCCTACGTTAACAGGGAAGGCAGCGAAGGGGGCATGTCAGGGAACTGGCAGTCGCCTGGGTGTGTCCAGGACTGAGGGGGTCCTTGCAAAGGTAAGGAGGGAAAGGGTGGTTGGGTGTGTGGCTGTAGCAGGAGGTGGTTGTGGTGGTGGTCTATTATCTTTGAAAGGTTTGACTTCCTCTTCATCCCAGTTATTATAAGAGGGCCTGGGAGGGACAGGCCTTGAAGAAACCAGTTTAGGATCCTCCATATAGCATTCCTTATAGGCAGAAATGACTTCCTCCACAGTGGAGCCTTTAAGGCCGGCAATTATGGCAAGGGAGGATAGGAAGAATGGGGAAGGGTGTGTGCCCTTAGTAAACCTTGCATTTCTTCATGAGGAAGAGAAGGACAAATGGAAATGTCCCAGATGTTCTCAGACTAATCCATGAGGCTAAAATGAGGAGTTTCATCCCAAAGCTACGGAGGTCCTTCTGTTTTACTTTTTAAGCCACGTTGCAGGAGGAGGGCCTTAGAGCCTGCAATTGTGGCATCCTCTGGTGGGAAGGAGGTTGCCCATTATGGCGTGGTGGTGTTTGGAGGGAGCTAGGCTGGGACACTCCTGAATCAAAGACAGAAGAATAATAACAGATCAAAAATGATAGCCAGGGCTGGAGAGATGGCTTAGTGGTTAAGGCGCCTGCCTGCTAAGCCTAGAACCAGTTCAATCTCCAGGTCCCACGTTTAGCCAGATGCAAAGTGACACAAGGGTGCAATGTCGCACTTGACCACAAGAGGAGCACGCATGTAGATATAGTTCACAACAGGTGAGGACTGCTGGCATGCCCATCTGTCTCCCTCTCTCTCTGTGTCTCAAAATAAAAAAAAAAATTAAAATTAAAAATAAATGAAAATGATAACCCAAAGGATGATCATGCAAACCACAAGTCTAATGCGGGGCCAGCTGAGACATCCCGGAGACAATGTTTAGGACCCATGTGTCTTGTGCTTAGAGGGCCTTCCGTGGTCGTTACTCCACAGCCGTATGCCCACCACGGTGACAAGCTCAGCCAAAGGCCTCACGTTGGTTCCGAAATGGGTTGGTCAGACCCTTATGATCTCGCCGGGATGAACCAATAACTCATACCACAATTCATACCCCTTAACCCATGGTGAATACCCACCGAGCCACAGGATAGATCCTCCGTGGGATGGTGGCAGGCATAGGAAATGATGGTGCCAACATGGATGTGCCCTTCAAAATTTCTACTGAAATCAATAAAGAAATACTAAATAAGCTGGGCGTGGTGGCACTCATCTTGAATCCCAGCACTAGGGAGGCAGAGGTGGGAGGGTTCTAGTTTGATCTGTAGCCACAACATATTTTATGATACAATTTACAATGCTTTCTCATTCTTTTTCTTTCTTTCTTCCTTTCTTTTTTTGTTTTGTTTTTGAGGAGGGTCTCACTCTGGCCCCAGGCTGCCCTGGAATTCACTGTGTAGTCTCAGGGTGGCCTTGAACTCACTGTGATCCTCCTACCTCTGCCTTGCAGTGCTGGGATTAAAGGTGTGCCAGCACGCCTTGGCTCATAATTTCTTCCAGCTGAGGGATATGTTGTGTATAGAGACTGGGATCCTCCTGGGGCTGGCCCCAGTGAACTCTGCCCAGGCTATGGAATCCAGTGAATGACTCCTGTCATCATGCATTTCTATAGTCAATCACTCCTTAGAACCATGTTTTCATAGGCTGTATTCTGGGAACAAGTTGCTCTTATGTGTGATTGGGGTTCTTTCCACAGAAGGTTATCAGATGATTTGGTGAAACAAACTGTTCTTGAGGGGTTGGCCACACACTAATCATGCCTCCTGGAAGATTTTTTTCAGAGTTAAATCCTGGAAAGAGACTCTTCTTGGGGTGACTGTCATACACTTAGGTGTGTTATTGGAGGAGTGTTTGTCAGGTGGCATTTCCTGGAAGCTTGTGCTTCTCTCCTTCTGTAACCAACCTGTGGTCACAACCTGCAGGAGCCCACTGAAGAGGAGTGTTCAGATGGCGTACTGAACCCCTAGGTCATCGACTCTCTATTTCCAAAATGCTGAGATGAGCAGCCGTGGGTCCACACTGGGAAATGGGTTGCATTATAAACACTTCTTCAGGCAGCACAGGGTGGCTGGCATGCTGTGACCTTCTTTGTTTAATGCCCATCCTCTGGCAGCTGACATTTATTGGGCATGGTAAGGTCAGGGGTAGGGTCACTTGCTCTCCTCCATAAACTGGAAGAATGAAGGTGAGAGGATCTTAAGGGGTCATGAGCACTCACCTGCATGGGCTTAAGTTTCTAGAACAGATGTCCTCTCAAGACTGACCTTGTGTAGGTATTTAAAATATATAATACATACATACATACTATACATTCATACATACATACATACATATGTGAAAGCACACTTTTATTAATTAGAGAGAGGCAGAGAGCAAGAATGGGAATGGCAGGGTCTCTAGCCACTGCAAAAAACTCAGACATGTGTCACCATGTGCATCTGGCAGGTGGGACCTGGAGAATTGAACAGGGGTCCTTAGGAAATCAGGCATAAGCTTTAACTGCTGAGCCATCTCTCAGCCCATCATTGTATATTTTTAAGATATTTTATTTTTATTTATTTAAATGAGAAAAAAGGAGGAGAGAGTTGAGATACAGAGGAAGAGAGAGAGAGACATTGGGTTTGAAAGGGCCCCCATCCACTGCAAGCGAACTCAGATGCATGTTACCACCTTGTGAATCTGGCTTTATGTGGGTCCTGTGGAATCTGAACCGGAGGTCCTTTGGCTTTGCAGGCAAGCAACATATGCACTAAGCCATCCCTCCAGACCCTTATACCACTTTTTATCTCAAATACTCCCTAATGCCATGTGGGGGTTTATCCCATTATTTACATTGCTATCCCAATGCTGAGGTTTGGGTCTCTGGGGGCTGTCTATACGTCAGTGAGTTCTACACACTTCTTACCATGACTGAGCCATATGTTCTCCATAATGTAGTCTATTCTGCCTTTGCCTGGGGTCAACAGTTAACAACTAACACATTGAAAAGTATATAAACCTGGGTGAGATGAAACAGTTTATTATTATTTGAAATATTTTATTCTAGTTTACTTATTTATTTGACAGAGAAAGTGAAAGAGAAAGAGAGATAATGGGAAGGCCAGGGGTCTCCAGACACTATAAACAAACTCCAGACATATGTGCCACCTTATGTCCCTGGCTTATTTGGATCCTGGGAATCTAACTTGGGTCCTTGGTTTTGCAGGTAAGTGTCTTAACCACTAAGCCATTTCTCAGCATGGAATATATATTATATACATACATACATACCTACATACATACACACACATATGGACATACACACATACATAAATACATATGTGTGTGTGTGTATACCTCATGGATACACACACACACACATATATATGATAAAAATGGTTTTTGTCAGGTTTGGTTTCACTGTAGCTCAGGCTGACCTGGAATTCACTATGTAGTCTCAGGTGGCCTTGAACTCACTGTTAGCCTCCTGGCCCTGCCTCATGAGTGCTAGGATTAAAGGCATGTGCCACCACCCGTGGCTGAACCCCATGTTGTTGTTTTTGTTTTTTTTTTTTCGAGGTGAGGTCTCCCTCTAGACCAGGCTGAGCTGAAATTCACTCTGTAGTCTCAGGGTGGCCTCGAGCTCACGGCGATCCTCCTACCTCTGCCTCCCGAGGCTGGGATTAAAGGCGTGTGCCACCACACCTGGCTTGAAGTTTTGATATTATATTTATTGAGGAAGGATACAACCAAGGAAAGGCACCCATGTGGCTGGACAGCCCACCGTGAAGGGCCTGAAGAAACTGCATTAAGAGAAGAGGAAAAGCAAGTGAAAGGAGTTCCTGTCATGTGAGTGCCCAGTGCCTCTCCATCGCCTCATTACACTCCACAAAGGCCACTCACTTTGATTGGTCGCTACAGGTGAAAGAGATAGAAATACCTTGCAGGAGATGCCAAGAAATGTAACCCTTGTGGATGGGTGTGTGGCAGGTGTAGGTGTTCTGAAGGTTAAGGTGTTCTGAGGTTTAGGTTAAGGTGTTCTGAAGTTAAGGCTTCTAGAGTGAGAATGTGGATGTTGTTGGAGCAAGCAAAGGGTGCGGCTCCTGGTTTACTATAATGACTTACTCAATAGTGAAGGCACATCCCATACAGGAAACAATATTTCAGTCAGTCAGAGCATAGTATCTGTGCACTCAAGGTCAAGGCTGATGACAAAGGGCAGAGAAGGCCCCATCTGTACATCTATGCCATGGGTTTAAGGAAAAACCTTGGGGGCTTTATTTTTATTTTTATTTATTTGAGAGAGAGAAAAGAGGCACAGAGATAGAGAAAAAATGGGCACACAGGGCTTCCAGCCACTGCAAACAAACTATAGATTCATGCGCATTGGTCTTGGGGAATTGAACAGACTCCGTTGCCTTTGCAGGCAAGCCCCCTGGCACTAAGCCATCTCTTCATTCCGACCCTGGGGATGCTCTTTTAAAAATTTTATTTATTTATTTTAGAGAGAAGCACAGATAAAGAGAGGAGGGAGGGAGGAGAGGAGAGAATGGGTGCCCCAGGCTCTCAGCCACTCCAGATGCATGCATCCCCTTGTGCATCTGACTGGGGCTTTAAAAATGATTTTAATGCCAGGCTTGATGGCACATGCCTTTAATCCCAGCACATGGGAGGCAGAGGTAGGAGGATCACCGGGATTTCAAGGCAACCCTGAGATTACAAAGTGAATTCAGGTCAGCCTGAGCTAGAGTGAAACGCTACCTCAAAAACAAAAAAAAAAATTTTAATGTCAAATGGGGCTGGGGAGATGGCTTATCAGTTAAGACACATGCCTATGAAGCCTTAGGACCCCAGTTCGATTCTCCAGTCCCATGTAAGCCAGATGCACATGGTGGCATATGTCTGGAGTTCATTTGCAGTGGCACAAGACCCTGGCATGCCCATTCTCAATCTCTCTTATCCCTCTCTCTGTCTCTAATAAATAAATAAATAAAAAGAATTGAAAGATAAATAAAAAATAAAACGTCAAATGGTGCTGAGCGGAGGGAATTGTTTTACATTGATGGATATTAAAGCAGGAAATCCTTGGGCTGCTTAAGAGTTTTCTCAAAGGTCTGCTCAGGGTCTGATATTGTCACCGTGCCCAAGTTAGGGTGAATGCCTGATTGACCCCTTCCCAGATCTATTCCAGGACCATAAACTAAATTGCCTTGTCTTAGTAACATACCAGATGGCTAATGCCAAAATGTGACTTATTTGAAAATGTCACTGGCAGTGGGAACACATCTCAGTGTCCCAGCTTTGCTGTCTGGAGGGCTTCCACTCAGATGCAGCTGGGATTCTTAATACAACAGAATGGAATTAGTGAGTCTGCGTTAGGAGAATGGAAAGATGATTTAGGAGAGTCAGGTGGGGACTCAGGAGAAGAATACCCAAATTCTTCACAGCAGTAGTGTTAGTGATGGGGGCTTTTGGAGTTACTTGTTTGAAGGAGGTGAGCTACTCACTTCCTTAAAAAGATTTTATGGGCCGGGCGTGGTGGTGCACACCTTATCCCAGAACTGGGGAGGCACAGGTAGGAGGATCACCTGAGTTCCAGGCCACCCTGAGACTCCATACTTTATTCCAGGTCTGCCTAAGCTGACCTTGGAAAACCAAAAAAAATTTTTCAAAATGTAACCTTAGGGTCATTTATAGGATACTGCACAGGCTTTCATATAAGGAAACAGTTAACTGAAGCCAAAGTAGATAACAATTTTAAAACTTTTTTTTTAGTTTTAATTGTCAAAGATTTATTTTAAGTCTTTCAAAGGAATTCCATTCTAGGGGTACTCATATTTTTAATTCCAAATTTTTAAAGCCCAAAACAAATCAACATTTTTTTTTTCCAGATTTTTTTTTAATATATATATTTTTATTTATATTATTTTGATTTTACATTCATAGTAAAGGTTCCATTGTCCTCCTCCCTGTCCTCCCACTTTCAAAGGACCCTTGTCAATGGGGAATGTGGGTCAAGCATTGTGAGGTTAGTTAAGAGTTCTGGGGTTGGCCCCAGTCTCTGTGCATAATGCCCCAACTATGGCTCTAACAATCTTTCCGCCCCTCTTCCATAAGTTTCCCTGAGCCACATTGGGGTCATTTTAGTTCTGCTTCAGTGATGTGGTTTCGGGAGCCTCTGTGTCTCTGGATCTCTGGCTTAGTTGGAGTTGGATGTTCTCTGTGTTTATCTCCTTCGCCTTTTGCTGGTGTCATGATCGCCATGAATACTGAACTCTTGCCCTTCCCCGCGTTGTTCTATGGTTTCAGCTGGGGCCCTGGTGAGGTGTGGTTAGCTGATCCTCCCTTCAGGTTCGATGTCCACCTGAAAAAGATAAGCAAATTCTCCATCTTCTCTTTTTGGTCAGATTTGCTAAGGGTTTATGGAGATTGGAACCAGGTTTTTAGGCTTAGGAGGAGACGCCTTAATCGCTAAGACATCTCTCAGCCCCAAGGAGCCCATTTTTAACATATGTTTATTCACCTGGCAAAGGTCTTGGAGCAGTCTATGTTTACCAGTTTTCTTTTTAGTGACAAAGATGGGGGGATTATGGGGGCTAATAGAGGGCTCCATATGGCCAAGAGCAAGCTGTTCTTGAATAAGGGATTTGAGAATAGTCAATTTAAGTTCTAGTTTGGGCCACTGTTTGACCAAATAGGTTTCATCATATCCCACTCGAGGCGTATGAGGAGCGTACGGATTGGACAGTGGCCTCTAGAATTGGGGTGATGACGAGTGGTGGAATTTGGAGGTTAGGTCACCCTGAGAGGACAATGGTATCAGGCGCAATGCCGCACTTGCCCACAAGGGTGCACACATCTGGATTTCGTTCCCAGGAGCTGAGAGACTGCTGACATGCCCATTCTCTATCTCCCCTCCTATCTCTCTGCCTGTCTCTGTGTCTCTCTCCAAAAAATAAAAATCAAAAAATTTAAAAAATAAAAATGATTGCCCAAAGGATGATCATGCAAAACCACAAGTCCTAATGCCGGGTCAGCTGAGACATGTGGAGAGAATGTTAAGAACCATGTGTCTTGTGCTTAGTGGGGACTTCTGAGGGTCGTTACTCCACGGCCGTATGCCCACACAGTGTCCCTGGAAGCTCAGCCAATAATAATGGAGGGACCAAAATGGGCTTAGGGGTCCGTGGCGCGATATGTGCCTTACTTCCTAGGGCAATGGATGAACAAAGGAAAAGGGGGAGGAGATACAGAGGCAGAGAGGCATAGAGAGGGGAAGAGAGAGGGAGAGGGAGACAGAGGCAGGGAGAGTTGGAGAGAGAGACAGATGCAGAGTGGCAGAGAGACAGAGACAGAGGCAGAAAGGCAGGGCGCAGGAGAGAGAGAGACAGAGACACAGGCCGACAGAGGGGGAGAGAGATAGAGGCAGAGAGGCAGGGAGGGAGAGGGGGAGAGAGAGACAGAGGTAGAGAGGCAGGGAGAGGGGGACAGAGACACAGAGGCAGAGAGGCTGAGAGAGGGGGAGAGAGAGACAGAGGCAGGGAGGCAGGGAGAGGGGGAGAGAGAGACAAAGGGAGAGAGGCAGGGAGAGGGGGAGAGAGAGACAGAGGCAGGGAGAGGCGGACAGAGACAGAGGTAGAGAGAGGGGGAGAGAGACAGAGGCAGGGAGAGGGGCAGAGAGAGACAGAGAGGCAGGGAGACGGTGGAGACAGACAGAGGCTGAGGCAGAAAGGCAGAGAGAGGGGGAGAGAGGCCAAGAGAGGGCGAGAGAGACAGTGACAGAGGCAGCGAGAGGGGGAGAGAGAGACAGAGGCAGAGAGGCACAGAGGCACAGAGAGGGGGAGAGAGAGACAGAGGCAGAGAGGGGGAGAGAGACACAGACAGAAGCGGAGAGAGAGCCAGAGGCAGGGAGAGGGGGAGAGAGACAGAGACAGAGGGGGAGAGAGACATAGGGAGAGGGGGAGAGAGACAAAGGCAGAGAGACATAGGGAAAAGGGGAGAGAGACAGAGGCAGAGAGAGGGGGGAGAGAGAGACAGAGGCAGAGGCAGAGAGAGGGGGGAGAGAGAGGCAGAGGCAGAGAGGCAGGGAGAGGGGAAGAGAGAGGCAGAGGCAGAGAGGCAGGGAGAGGGGAAGAGAGAGGCAGAGGCAGAAAGGCAGAGAGAGGGGGAGAGAGACCGAGGCAGAGAGAGGGAGAGACAGAGACCGAGGGAGAGGGGGAGAGAGGGGGAGAGAGGGGCAGAGGCAGGGAGATGGGTAGAGAGGGGGAGAGAGGGGCAGAGGCAGAGAGGGGAGAGAGAGACAGAGGCAGAGAGAGGGGGAGAGAGACACAGAGAAAGAGGCAGAGAGAGAGAAAGAGAGAGAGAGAGAGGGGAGAGAGAGACACAGAGAAAGAGGCAGAGAGAGGGGGAGAGAGACACAGAGAAAGGCAGAGAGAGTGGGAAAGAGAGACAGAGGCAGAGAGAGGGGGAGAGAGAGACAGAGGCAAGGAGAGGGGGAGAGAGACAGTTACAGTGGCAGAGAGGCAGAGAGAGGAAGAGACAGAGACTGAGGCAGAGAGGGGGAGAGAGGAGGAGAGAAGGAGAGACAGAGCCAGAGAGATGCAGAGAGAGAGACAGAGGGAGAGAGACAGAGGCAGAGGCAGAGCGAGAGGGAGAGAGGCAGAGGCAGGGAGAGTGGGGGAGAGAGACAGAGACAGAGGCAGAGAGGCAGAGAGAGGGGAAGGGAGACAGTGACAGAGGCAGAGAGGAAGGTAGAGGGGGAGAGAGAGACAGAGACCGAGGCAGAGAGGCAGGGAGGCTGAGAGAGGGGGAGTGTTGCAGACAGCTTCAGGTTCGCTGAGATGAACTTCCAGACCAGGCACAGTTATGGAGGAAGGGATATTATTTATTGAAGCTTACAGATCCAGGGGAAGTTCCATAATGGCAAGAGAAACGGCCTGCTCTCCACAGGGCCAAGCAGAGAGAGCAAAGCCAACCAGCCAGCCAGCCACCACAGAGCAAAACTACAGCCAAAAGGTGACACAGCACGCTTCAGGAACTCCTGCTAGGCACATTTGCATATCTTTACAACAGAATCTCAAACCATCACCACACCTTAAGACCAGACCCCCAGTGACCTTGCCTCTAGCAAGGTGATTGCAGATGCAAACTATAAAATAATAAAACACTGAATATATTGGGGGACATATATTCAAACTACCACAGGGAGAGAGACAGAGAGGCAGGCAAGGGGGAGAGAGGGACAGAGGCAGAGAAAGGGAGAGAGAGAGACAGAGACAGGGAGGCAGGGAGAGGGGAGAGAGACAGAGAGGCGGGGAGATAGAGAGGCAGGGAGAGGGGGAGAGACACAGGGACAGAGGCATAGAGTTGGGGAGAGAGAGACAGAGACAGAGAGGCTGGGAGAGGGGGAGAGAGAGAGAGAGGTGCAGGGAGAGGGGAGAGAGAGAGAGAGGCAGGGAGAGGCGGAGAGAGACAGAGGCAGAGAGACAGGGAGGCAGTGAGAGGGGGAGAGATAGAGGCCGAGAGGAAGAGAGAGGGGGAGAGAGAGGCATAGAGGCAGGGAGAGGGGGAGAGAGAGAGGGGGAGAGAGACCGAGGCAGGGAGGGTGAGAGAGGGGGAGAGAGACAGAGACAGAAGCAGAGAGACAGGGAGAGGGGGAGAGAGAGGCAGAGACCGAGGCAGAGAGGCAGAGAGGCAGGCAAGGGGGAGAGAGGGACAGAGACAGGGAGGCAGGGAGAGGGGAGACAGAGAGGCGGGGAGAGTGGGAGGGAGACAGAGAGGCGGGGAGAGTGGGAGAGAGACAAAGGCAGAGGCAGGGAGAGGGGGAGAGACACAGGGACAGAGGCAGGGAGAGGGGGAGAGACACAGGGACAGAGGCAGGGAGAGGGGGAGAGACACAGGGACAGAGGCAGGGAGAGGGGGAGAGACACAGGGACAGAGGCAGAGAGAGGAGGAGAGACACAGGGACAGAGGTAGAGAGAGGGGGAGAGACACAGAGGCAGAGAGGCAGGGAGAGGGGGAGAGAGAGACCGAGGCAGAGAGTCCGAGGCAGGGAGAGAGGGAGAGATAGAGACAGAGGCCAAGAGAGGGGGAGAGAGACAGAGGCAGAAAGGCAGGGAGTGGGAGAGAGAGAGACAGAGACACAGGCAGAGAGAGAGAGATGGGGGCCGAGAGAGAGAGAGAGAGAGACTGGGGCTGAGAGAGAGAGTCAGGGGCCAAGAGAGCAGAGAGAGAGAGAGAGAGAGAGAGAGACAGGGGCTGAGAGAGAGGCAGAGAGGAGGGGCAAGAGAGGGAGGGGGCAAGAGTGGGATGGGGCAGAGGGGGGGAGAGGGAGGGGGCAGCGAGAGGGAGAGGCAGAGAGAGAGGGAAAGAGGGGGAGGCAGACAGAGGCAGAGAGGCACAGAGGCAGAGAGAGGGGGAGAGAGAGACAGAGGCACAGAGAGGGGGAGAGAGACACAGACAGAAGCAGAGAGAGGGGGAGAGAGAGCCAGAGGCAGGGAGAGGGGAGAGACAGAGACAGAGGGGAGAGAGAGAGACAGAGGGACATAGGAGAGGGGGAGAGAGACAAAGGCAGAGAGACATAGGGAGAGGGGGAGAGAGAGAAAGGCAGGGAGGCAGGGAGAGGGGGAGAGAGGCAGAGGCAGGGAGAGGGGGAGAGAGAGAACGAGGCAGAGAGGCAGGGAGAGGGGGAGAGAGAGGCAGAGGGGAGAGGGGAAGAGAGAGGCAGAGAGAGGGGGAGAGAGGGGCAGAGGCAGAGAGAGGGGGAGAGAGAGGCAGAGGCAGAGAGAGGGGAGAGAGGAGGCAGGGAGAGGGGGAGAGAGAGGCAGAGAGAGAGGGAGAGAGGAGAGAGAGAGAGGGGAGAGAGAGACAGAGAAAGAGAGGCAGAGAGGGGGGAGAGAGAGAGAGAAAGAGGCAGAGAGAGGGGGAGAGAGAGACAGAGAAAGAGGCAGAGAGAGGGGGAGAGAGACACAGAGAAAGAGGCAGAGAGAGGGGGAGAGAGACACAGAGAAAGAGGCAGAGAGAGGGGGAGAGAGACACAGAGAAAGAGGCAGAGAGAGGGGGAGAGAGACACAGAGAAAGAGGCAGAGAGAGGGGGAGAGAGACAGAGAGAGAGGAGAGAGGGGGAGAGAGGGGAGAGAGAGAGAGGGAGAGAGAGACAGAGAAAGAGGCAGAGAGAGGGGGAAGAGACAGAGGCAAGGAGAGGGGGAGAGAGGCAGACACAGAGGCAGGGAAAGGGGGAGAGAGACAGTGACAGTGGCAGAGAGGCAGAGAGAGGGAGAGACAGAGACCGAGGCAGAGAGGGGGAGAGAGGCAGAGAGGCAGGGAGAAGGGGAGAGACAGAGGTAGAGAGACGCAGAGAGAGACAGAGGGAGAGAGACAGAGGCAGAGCGAGAGGGAGAGAGACAGAGACCGAGGCAGAGAGGCAGAAGAGGGGAAGGGAGACAGTGACAGAGGCAGAGAGGCAGGGAGAGGGGGAGAGAGGCAGAGAGAGACCGAGGCAGAGAGGCAGGGAGAAGGGGAGAGACAGAGGCAGAGAGGCAGGGAGATGCAGAGAGAGACAGGGGGGAGAGAGACTGAGGCAGAGGGGGAGAAAGACAGAGGCAGAGAGGCAGGGAGAGGGGAAGAGAGAGACAGAGGCAGAGAGGCAGAGGCAGGGAGAGTGGGGGGAGAGACAGAGACAGGAAGAGGGGCAGAGAGACAGAGGCAGGGAGAGTGGGGGAGAGAGACAGTGACAGAGGCAGAGAGACAGGGAGAGGGGAAGAGAGAGACAGAGGCAGAAAGGCAGAGAGAGGGGTAGAGAGACAGAGAGAGAGAGAGACAGTGGCAGAGAGTGGGAGAGAGAGACAGAGACCGGGGAAGAGAGAGACAGAGGCAGAGAGAGGGGAGAGAGACCAAGGCAGGGAGATAGGAAGAGAAAGACAGAGGCAGAGAGGCAGGGAGAGGGAGAGAGGCAGAGAGAGGGGTAGAGAGACAGAGGCAGAGAGACAGGCAGAGAAAGGGAGATAGAGACAGGGAGGCAGGGAGAGGAGAGAGAGACAGAGGCAGAGAGGCACAGAGGCAGAGAGGCACAGAGGCACAGAGAGGGGGAGAGAGACACAGACAGAAGCAGAGAGAGGGGGAGAGAGAGCCAGAGGCAGGGAGAGGGGGAGAGAGACAGAGACAGAGGGGGAGAGAGACATAGGGAGAGGGGGAGAGAGACAAAGGCAGAGAGGCAGGGAGAGGGGGAGAGAGAGACAAAGGCAGAGAGGCAGGGAGAGGGGGAGAGAGAGACAAAGGCAGGGAGGCAGGGAGAGGGGGAGAGAGGCAGAGGCAGGGAGAGGGGGAGAGAGAGACCAAGGCAGAGAGAGAACGAGGCAGAGACGCAGGGAGATGGGGAGAGAGAGGCAGAGAGGCAGTGAGAGGGGGAGAGAGAGGCAGAGAGGCAGGGAGAGGGGAAGAGAGAGGCAGAGGCAGAAAGGCAGAGAGAGGGAGGGAGAGGGGGAGAGACACAGAGGCAGAGAGGCAGGGAGAGGGGGAGAGAGGCAGAGAGAGACCGAGGCAGAGAGATGCGGAGAGAGACAGGGGGGAGAGAGACTGAGGCAGAGGGGGAGAAAGACAGAGGCAGAGAGAGGGGGAGAGTGGCAGAGACAGAGGCAGAGAGCAGGCAGAGAGAGAGAGGACAGAGAGAGGAAGGGAGAGAGGAGAGAGACAGAGCAGAGAGGCAGAGGCAGGAGAGAGAGAGACAGACAGAGAGGAGAAGAGGGGCAGAGAGACAGAGAGACAGAGACAGAGAAGAGTGAGAGAGAGAGAGAGGCAGAGAGAGGGAGAGAGAGAGGCAGAGAGGCAGAGAGAAGAGAGACAGAGGCAGAGAGGCAGGGAGAGGTGAGAGAGAGACAGAGGCAGAAAGGCAGAGAGAGGGAGAGAGAGAGAGAGAGAGAGAGAGACCGGGGAAGAGAGAGACAGAGGCAGAGAGAGGGGAGAGAGACCAAGGCAGGGAGATGGGAAGAGAGAGACAGAGGCAGAGAGGCAGGGAGAGGGGGGAGAGAGGCAGAGAGAGGGGTAGAGAGACAGAGGCAGAGAGGCAGGGAGAAGGGGAGAGAGACAGAGGCAGAGAAAGGGAGATAGAGACAGGGAGGCAGGGAGAGGGGGAGAGAGAGACAGAGGCAGAGAGGCAGGGAAAGGGGGAGAGAGAGACAGAGACAGGAAGGCAGGGAGAGGGGGAGAGAGACAGTGGCAGAGGCAGGGAGATGGGGAGAGAGAGACAGAGGCAGAGAGGCAGGGAGATGGGGAGAGAGAGACTGAGGCTGAGAGGCAAAGTGAGGGGGAGAGATAAAGAGACAGAGACAGAAGCAGGGAGGGGGGAGAGAGACAGAGACAGAGGCATAGAGTTGGGGAGAGAGACACAGAGACAGTGAGGCAGGGAGGGGGGAGAGAGACAGTGGCAGAGGCAGGGAGACGGGAGAGAGAGACAGAGGCAGGGAGACAGGGAGAGAGAGACTGAGGCAGAGAGGCAAGGAGGCTGAGAGAGGGGGAGAGAGACAGAGACAGAGGGGGAGAGAGACATAGGTAGAGAGGCAGAGAGGCAGGGAGAGGGGGAGACAGAGAGAGACAGAGGCTGAGAGGCAAAGAGAGGGGGAGAGAGACAGAGACAGAAGTAGGGGGAGGGGGAGAGAGACAGAGACAGAAGTAGGGGGAGGGGGAGAGAGACAGAGACAGAGGCATAGAGTTGGGGAGAGAGAGACAGAGACAGAGGCATAGAGTTGGGTAGAGAGAGACAGAGACAGTGAGGCAGGAGAGGGGGAGAGAGAGACAGAGACAGTGAGGCAGGAGAGGGGGAGAGAGAGACAGAGGCAGAGAGGCAGGGAGAGGGGAAGAGAGAGACAGAGGCAGAGAGGCAGGGAGAGGTGGACAGAGACACAGAGGCAGAGAGGTTGAGAGAGGGGGAGAGATAGAGGCAGAGAGGCAGGGAGAGGGGGAGAGAGAGAGAGAGAGACTGAGGCAGAGAGACAGGGAGAGGGGGAGAGAGAGACAGAGACCAAGGCAGAGAGGTAGGGAGGCTGAGGGGGGGAGAGAGGCAGAGACCGAGGCAGAGAGGCAGGGAGGCTGAGAGAGGGGGACAGAGACAGAGAAAGAGACAGAGAGGCAGGGAAGGGGGAGAGAGGCACAGAGGCAGAGAAAGGGAGAGAAAGAGACAGAGACAGGGTGGCAGGGAGAGGGGAGAGAGACAGAGGCAGAGAGGCGGGGAGAGGGGGAGAGAGAGACCGAAGCAGCGATGCAGGGAGTGGGGATGAGAGAGACAGAGACACAGGCCAAGAGGCAGGGAGAGGTGGAGAGAGAGACAGAGGCAGACAGCCAGGGAGAGCGGGAGAGAGAGAGGCAGAGAGGCAGGGAGGCAGGGAGAGGGGGAGAGAGAGACAGAGGCAGAGAGGTGGGGAGAGGGGGATAGAGACACAGAGGCAGAGGGGCTGAGAGAGGGGGAGAGAGAGACAGAGGCAGAGAGCCAGGGAGACAGGGAGAGAGAGACAGGCAGAGAGGCAGGGAGATGGGGAGAGAGAGACCGAGGCAGAGAGGCAGGGAGGCTGAGAGAGGGGGAGAGAGACATAGGTAGAGAGGCAGAGAGGCAGGGAGAGGGGGAGACAGAGAGACAAAGGCTGAGAGGCAAAGAGAGGGGGAGAGAGAAAGAGACAGAAGTAGGGGGAGGGGGAGAGAGACAGAGACAGAGGCATAGAGTTGGGGAGAGAGAGACAGAGACAGAGGCATAGAGTTGGGTAGAGAGAGACAGAGACAGTGAGGCAGGAGAGGGGGAGAGAGAGACAGAGGCAGAGAGCCAGGGAGAGGGGGAGAGAGAGAGGCAGAGAGGCAGGGAGATGGGGAGAGAGAGACAGAGGCAGAGACGCAGGGAGATGGGGAGAGAGAGACAGAGACACAGGCCAAGAGGCAGGGAGAGGGGGAGAGAGAGAGGCAGAGAGGCAGGGAGGCAGGGAGAGGGGGAGAGAGAGAGGCAGAGAGGCAGGGAGGCAGGGAGAGGGGGAGAGAGAGACAGAGGCAGGGAGAGAGAGACAGAGACAGGGAGGCAGGGAGAGGGGAGAGACAGAGGCCGAGGCAGGTTGAGGGGGAGAGATAGACAGAGGCAGAGAGAGGGGGAGAGAGACAGAGGCAGAAAGGCAGGGCGTGGGAGAGAGAGAGAGAGAGAGAGACAGGCCGACAGATGGGGAGAGAGATAGAGGCAGAGTGGCAGGGAGGCAGAGAGAGGAGAGAGACAGAAACACAGAGGCAGAGAGGCAGGGAGAGGGGGAGAGAGACAGAAACACAGAGGCAGAGAGGCAGGGAGAGGGGGACAGAGACAGAAACACAGAGGCAGGGAGAGGGGGACAGAGACACAGAGGCAGAGGGGCTGAGAGAGGGGGAGAGAGAGACAGAGGCAGAGAGCCAGGGAGATGGGGAGAGAGAGACAGAGGCTGAGAGGCAAAGAGAGGGGGAGAGAGAAAGAGACAGAAGCAGGGGGAGGGGGAGAGAGACAGAGACAGAGGCATAGAGTTGGGGAGAGAGAGACAGAGACAGAGGCATAGAGTTGGGAAGAGAGAGACAGAGACAGTGAGGCAGGAGAGGGGGAGAGAGAGACAGAGGCAGAGAGCCAGGGAGAGGGGGGGAGAGAGAGACAGAGGCAGAGATGCAGGGAGACGGGGAGAGAGAGGCAGAGGCAGGGAGAGGGGGAGAGAGAGACCGAGGCAGAGAGAGAACGAGGCAGAGAGGCAGGGAGATGGGGAGAGAGAGGCAGAGGCAGAGAGAGGGGGGAGAGAGAGGCAGAAAGGCAGGGCGTGGGAGAGAGAGAGACAGAGACACAGGCCGACAGAGGGGGAGAGAGATAGAGGCAGAGCGGCAGGGAGGCAGAGAGAGGAGAGAGACAGGAGCCAAGAGGCAGGGAGAGGGGGAGAAAGACAGAGACAGAGAGGCTGAGAGAGTGGGAGAGAGAGACATAGGCAGAGAGGCAGGAGAGGGGGAGAGAGAGACAGAGGCAGAGAGCCAGGGAGAGGGGGAGAGAGAGACAGAGGCAGAGAGGCAGGGAGACGGGGAGAGAGAGACAGAGGCAGAGACGCAAGGAGATGGGGAGAGAGAGAGACAGAGGTAGAGATGCAGGGAGACGGGGAGAAGGGGAGAGAGACAGAGACAGAGGGGGAGAGAGACATAGGTAGAGAGGCAGAGAGGCAGGGAGAGGGGGAGAGAGAGACAGAGGTTGAGAGGCAGAGTGGGGGAGAGAGAAAGAGACAGAGACAGAAGCAGGGAGGGGGAGAGAGAAAGAGACAGAGACAGAAGCAGGGAGGGGGGAGAGAGACAGAGACAGAAGCAGGGGGAGGGGGAGAGAGACAGAGGCATAGAGGTGGGGAGAGAGACAGAGACAGTGAGGCAGGGAGAGGGGGAGAGAGACAGAGACAGAGGCCTAGAGTTGGGGAGAGAGAGAGACAGAGGCAGAGAGGCAGGGAGAGGGGAATAGAGAGACAGAGGCAGAGAGGTTGAGAGAGGGGGAGAGAGAGACAGAGGCAGAGAGGCAGGGAGAGGGGGAGAGAGAGACAGAGGCCGAGAGGCAGAGAGAGGGGGAGAGAGACAGAGGCATAGAGGCAGGGAGAGGGGGGAGAGAGAGAGAGACTGAGGCAGAGAGAGACCAAGGCAGGGAGGCTGAGAGAGGGGGAGAGAGACAGAAACAGAAGCAGAGAGGCAGGGAGAGGGGGAGAGAGAGGCAGAGACCGAGGCAGGGAGGCTGAGAGAGGGGGAGAGAGGCAGAGACCGAGGCAGAGAGGCAGGGAGGCTGAGAGAGGGGGAGAGAGACAGAGAAAGAGGCAGAGAGGCAGGGAAGGGGGAGAGAGGCACAGAGGCAGAGAAAGGAGAGAGAGAGAGAGAGACAGGGTGGCAGGGAGAGGGGAGAGAGACAGAGAGGCGGGGAGAGGGGGAGAGAGACAAAGGCAGAGGCAGGGAGAGGGGGAGAGACACAGGGACAGAGGCAGAGAGAGGGGGAGAGACACAGGGACAGAGGTACAGAGAGGGTTAGAGACACAGGGACAGAGGCAGAGAGAGGGGGATAGAGACAGAGAGGGGGACACAGAGTCAGGCAGAGAGGCAGGGAGAGGGGGACAGAGACACAGAGGCCGAGGCAGGGAGAGGGGGAGAGATAGACAGAGACAGAGATGCTGAGAGAGTGGGAGAGAGAGACAGAGGCAGAGAGGCATGGAGAGGGGGACAGAGACACAGAGGCAGAGGGGCTGAGAGAGGGGGAGAGAGAGACAGAGGCAGAGATGCAGGGAGAGGGGGAGAGAGAGAGAAAGATACAGACTGGCAGAGAAAGGGAGAGAGAGACAGAGACAGGGAGGCAGGGAGAGGGGACAGACAGAGGCAGGGAGAGGGGCAGAGACACAGGGACAGAGGCAGAGAGAGGGGGAGAGACACTGGGATAGAGGCAGGGAGAGGGGGAGAGAGAGACAGAGGCAGAGAGACAGGGAGAGGGGGAGAGAGAGACAGAGACAGAGGCAGAGAGAGGGGGAGAGAGACAGAGGCAGAAAGGCAGAGAGTGGGGGAGAGAGACAGAGACACAGGCCGACTGAGGGGAGAGAGATAGAGGCAGGGAGGCTGAGAGAGGGGGACAGAGACAGAGAAAGAGGCAGAGAGGCAGGGAAGGGGGAGAGAGGGACAGAGGCAGAGAAAGGGAGAGAGAGAGACAGAGACAGGGAGGCAGGGAGAGGGGAGAAAGACAGAGAGGCGGGGAGAGGGGGAGAGAGACAAAGGCAGAGGCAGGGAGAGGGGGAGAGACACAGGGACAGAGGCAGAGAGAGGGGGAGAGACACAGGGACAGAGGCAGAAAGAGGGGGAGAGAGAGACAGAGGCATAGATGCAGGGAGTGGGGGAGAGAGACAGAGATACAGGCTGAGAGGCAGGGAGTGGGGCCGAGTGAGACATAGACACAGGCCAAGAGGCAGGGAGAGGGGGAAAGAGAGAGAAAGAGACAGAGAGGCAGAGAAAGGGAGAGGGGGAGAGACACAGGGACAGAGGCAGAGAGAGGGGGAGAGACACAGGGACAGAGGCAGAGAGAGGGGGAGAGAGAGACAAAGGCAGAGAGAGTCCAAGGCAGTGAGAGGGGGAGAGAGACAGAGGCAGAAAGGCAGGGCGTGGGAGAGAGAGACAGAGACACAGGCCAACAGAGGGGGAGAGAGATAGAGGCAGAGAGGCAGGGAGGCAGAGAGAGGGGAGAGAGACAGAGGCAGAGAAAGGGGAAGAGAGAGGCAGGGAGAGGGGGACAGAGACACAGAGGCAGAGAGACTGAGAGAGGGGGAGAGAGAGAGACAGAGGCAGAGAGGCTGAGAGAGGGGGAGAGAGAGACAGAGGCAGGGAGGCAGGGAGAGGGGGAGAGAGACAGAGACAGAGAGACAGAGAGGCAGGGATAGGGGGACAGAGACAGAGGTAGAGAGAGGGAGAGAGAGACAGAGGCAGGGAGGCAGGGAGAGGGGGAGAGAGAGACAAAGGGAGAGAGGCAGGGAGAGGGGGACAGAGACAGAGGTAGAGAGAGGGGGAGAGAGACAGAGGCAGAGAGGCAGGGAGAGGGTGGAGACAGACAGAGGCTGAGGCAGAAAGGCAGAGAGAGGGAGAGACAGGCCAAGAGAGGGCGAGAGAGACAGTGACAGAGGCAGCAAGAGGGGGAGAGTGAGACAGAGGCAGAGAGGCACAGAGGCAGAGAGAGGGGGAGAGAGAGACAGAGGCAGAGAGGCACAGAGGCAGAGAGAGGGGGAGAGAGAGACAGAGGCAGAGAGGCACAGAGAGGGGGAGAGAGACACAGACAGAAGCAGACAGAGGGGGAGAGAGAGCGGGAGAGAGACAAAGGCAGAGAGACATAGGGAGAGGGGGAGAGAGACAAAGGCAGGGAGGCAGGGAAAGGGGAGAGAGAGGCAGAGGCAGGGAGAGGGGGAGAGAGAGACCGAGGCAGAGAGAGAATGAGGCAGAGAGGCAGGGAGATGGGGAGAGAGAGGCAGAGGCAGAGAGAGGGGGGAGAGAGAGGCAGAAAGGCAGGGCGTGGGAGAGAGAGAGACAGAGACACAGGCCGACAGAGGGGGAGAGAGATAGAGGCAGAGCGGCAGGGAGGCAGAGAGAGGAGAGAGACAGGAGCCAAGAGGCAGGGAGAGGGGGAGAAAGACAGAGACAGAGAGGCTGAGAGAGTGGGAGAGAGAGACAGGCAGAGAGGCAGGGAGAAGGGGACAGAGAGACAGAGGCAGAGGGGCTGAGAGAGGGGGAGAGAGAGACAGAGGCAGGGATGCAGGGTGTGGGGGAGAGAGAGACAGAGACACAGGCTGAGAGGCAGGGAGTGGGGCCGAGAGACATAGACACAGGCCAAGAGGCAGGGAGAGGGGGAGAGAGAGAGAAAGAAAGAGAGAGGCAGAGAAAGGGAGAGAGAGACAGAGACAGGGAGGCAGGGAGAGGGGACAGACAGAGGCAGAGGCAGGGAGAGGGGGAGAGACACAGGGACAGAGGCAGGGAGAGGGGGACAGAGAGACAGAGGCAGAGAGAGGGGGAGGGATAGACAGAGACAGGGGCTGAGAGAGGGGGAGAGAGACAGAGGCAGAAAGGCAGGGAGTGGGGGAGACAGACACACAGGCTGACGGAGGGGAGAGAGATAGAGGCAGGGAGGCTGAGAGAGGGGGACAGAGACAGAGAAAGAGGCAGAGAGGCAGAGAGGGCAGGAAGGAGAGAGAGAGAGACAGAGAGAGAAAGGAGAGAGAGAGAGACAGGAGGCAGGAGAGGGGGAGAGAGAGGAGAGGCAGGAGAGGGGAGAGAGACAGAGGCAGGGAGAGGGGGAGAGACACAGGACAGAGGCAGGGAGAGGGGGAGAGACACAGGGACAGAGGCAGGGAGAGGGGGAGAGACACAGGGACAGAGGCAGAGAGAGGGGGAGAGACACAGGGACAGAGGCAGAGAGAGGGGGAGAGACACAGGGACAGAGGCAGAGAGAGGGGGAGAGAGACAAAGGCAGAGAGAGGGGGAGAGAGAGACAGAGACAGAGGCAGAGAGAGGGGGAGAGAGAGACAAAGGCAGAGAGAGGGGGAGAGATAGACAGAGACAGAGGCAGAGAGAGGGGGAGAGAGACAGGCAGAAAGGCAGGGCGCGGGAGAGAGAGAGACAGAGACACAGGCCGACAGAGGGGGAGAGAGATAGAGGCAGAGAAAGGGGAAGAGAGAGGCAGGGAGAGGGGGAGAGAGAGACAGAGGTAGAGAGGCAGGGAGAGGGGGACAGAGACAGAGAGGCTGAGAGAGGGGGAGAGAGAGACAGAGGCAGGGAGGCAGGGAGAGGGGGAGAGAGAGACAAAGGGAGAGAGGCAGGGAGAGGGGGAGAGAGACAGAGGCAGGAGAGGGAGACAGACAGAGGTAGAGAGAGGGGGAGAGAGACAGAGGCAGGGAGAGGGGCAGAGAGAGACAGAGAGGCAGGGAGACGGTGGAGACAGACAGAGGCTGAGGCAGAAAGGCAGAGAGAGGGGGAGAGAGGCCAAGAGAGGGCGAGAGAGACAGTGACAGAGGCAGAGAGAGGGGGAGAGAGAGACAGAGGCAGAGAGGCACAGAGGCACAGAGAGGGGGAGAGAGACAGAGGCAGAGAGGGGAGAGAGACACAGACAGAAGCGGAGAGAGAGCCAGAGGCAGGGAGAGGGGGAGAGAGACAGAGACAGAGGGGGAGAGAGACAGAGATAGGGAGAGGGGGAGAGAGACAAAGGCAGAGAGACATAGGGAAAAGGGGAGAGAGACAGAGGCAGAGAGAGGGGGGAGAGAGAGACAGAGGCAGAGGCAGAGAGGGGGGGAGAGAGAGAGAGGCAGAGGCAGGGAGAGGGGAAGAGAGAGGCAGAGGCAGAGAGAGCAGGAGAGGGGAAGAGAGAGAGAGAGAGGCAGAGAGAGGCAGAGAGAGGGGGAGAGAGACCGAGGCAGAGAGAGGGAGAGACAGAGACCGAGGGAGAGGGGGAGAGAGGGGGAGAGAGGGGCAGAGGCAGGGAGATGGGTAGAGAGGGGGAGAGAGGGGCAGAGGCAGAGAGAGGGGAGAGAGAGACAGAGGCAGAGAGAGGGGGAGAGAGACACAGAGAAAGAGGCAGAGAGAGAGAAAGAGGCAGAGAGAGGGGGAGAGAGAGACACAGAGAAAGAGGCAGAGAGAGGGGGAGAGAGACACAGAGAAAGGCAGAGAGAGTGGGAAAGAGAGACAGAGGCAGAGAGAGGGGGAGAGAGAGACAGAGGCAAGGAGAGGGGGAGAGAGACAGTTACAGTGGCAGAGAGGCAGAGAGAGGAAGAGACAGAGACTGAGGCAGAGAGGGGGAGAGAGGCAGGGAGAAGGGGAGAGACAGAGCCAGAGAGATGCAGAGAGAGACAGAGGGAGAGAGACAGAGGCAGAGGCAGAGCGAGAGGGAGAGAGGCAGAGGCAGGGAGAGTGGGGGAGAGAGACAGAGACAGAGGCAGAGAGGCAGAGAGAGGGGAAGGGAGACAGTGACAGAGGCAGAGAGGAAGGTAGAGGGGGAGAGAGAGACAGAGACCGAGGCAGAGAGGCAGGGAGGCTGAGAGAGGGGGAGTGTTGCAGACAGCTTCAGGTTCGCTGAGATGAACTTCCAGACCAGGCACAGTTATGGAGGAAGGGATATTATTTATTGAAGCTTACAGATCCAGGGGAAGTTCCATAATGGCAAGAGAAACGGCCTGCTCTCCACAGGGCCAAGCAGAGAGAGCAAAGCCAACCAGCCAGCCAGCCACCACAGAGCAAAACTACAGCCAAAGGTGACACACACAGCACAGAACTCCTGCTAGGCACATTTGCATATCTTTACAACAGAATCTCAAACCATCACCACACCTTAAGACCAGACCCCCAGTGACCTTGCCTCTAGCAAGGTGATTGCAGATGCAAACTATAAAATAATAAAACACTGAATATATTGGGGGACATATATTCAAACTACCACACAGGAGAGACAGAGAGGCAGGCAAGGGGAGAGAGGACAGAGGCAGAGAGCAGAGAAAGGGAGAGAGAGAGACAGAGACAGGGAGGCAGGAGAGGAGGGAGAGAGAGACAGAGAGGCGGGGAGATAGAGAGGCAGGGAGAGGGGGAGAGACACAGGGACAGAGGCATAGAGTTGGGGAGAGAGAGACAGAGACAGAGAGGCTGGGAGAGGGGGAGAGAGGCAGAGAGGCAGGGAGAGGGGAGAGAGAGAGAGAGGTGCAGGGAGAGGGGGAGAGAGAGAGAGAGGCAGGGAGAGGCGGAGAGAGACAGAGGCAGAGAGACAGGGAGGCAGTGAGAGGGGGAGAGATAGAGGCCGAGAGGAAGAGAGAGGGGGAGAGAGAGGCATAGAGGCAGGGAGAGGGGGAGAGAGAGAGGGGGAGAGAGACCGAGGCAGGGAGGCTGAGAGAGGGGGAGAGAGACAGAGACAGAAGCAGAGAGACAGGGAGAGGGGGAGAGAGAGGCAGAGACCGAGGCAGAGAGGCAGAGAGGCAGGCAAGGGGGAGAGAGGGACAGAGACAGGGAGGCAGGGACAGGGGAGACAGAGAGGCGGGGAGAGTGGGAGGGAGACAGAGAGGCGGGGAGAGAGAGAGAGACAGAGGCAGAGGCAGGAGAGGGAGAGACACAGGGACAGAGGCAGGGAGAGGGGGAGAGACACAGGGACAGAGGCAGGGAGAGGGGAGAGACACAGGGACAGAGGCAGGGAGAGGGGGAGAGACACAGGGACAGAGGCAGAGAGAGGAGGAGAGACACAGGGACAGAGGTAGAGAGAGGGGGAGAGACACAGAGGCAGAGAGGCAGGGAGAGGGGGAGAGAGAGACCGAGGCAGAGAGTCCGAGGCAGGGAGAGAGGGAGAGATAGAGACAGAGGCCAAGAGAGGGGAGAGAGAGAGAGAGCAGAAAGGCAGGAGTGGGAGAGAGAGACAGAGACACAGGCAGAGAGAGAGAGATGGAATGAGAGAGAGAGAGAGAGATGAGAGAGAGAGAGAGAGAGAGAGAGAGAGAGAGAGAGAGAGACAGGAGCCGAGAGAGAGAGACGGGGGCCGAGAGAGAGAGTCAGGGGCCAAGAGAGCGAGAGAGAGAGAGAGAGAGAGAGGGACAGGGGCTGAGAGAGAGGCACAGGGGCTGAGAGAGAGGCAGAGAGGGCAGAGAGAGGGGGAGAGAGGGGAGAGGGGAGGAGGAGAGGGGAGAGGCAGAGAGAGAGAGGAGAGAGAGGGAGGCAGAGAGGGAGAGAGAGAGAGAAGAGAGGCACAGAGAGGGGAGAGAGAGGGGAGAGAGAGAGGAGAGGCAGAGAGAGGGAGAGAGAGACAGACAGAAGCAGAGAGAGGGGAGAGAGAGAGAGAGAGGGGGAGAGGGGAGAGAGACAGAGACAGAGGGGCAGAGAGACATAGGGAGAGGGGGAGAGAGACATAGGGAGAGGGGGAGAGAGACAAAGGCAGAGAGACATAGGGAGAGGGGGAGAGAGAGACAAAGGCAGGGAGGCAGGGAGAGGGGGAGAGAGGCAGAGGCAGGAGAGACAGAGGGAGAGAGACCCAGGCAGAGAGAGAACGAGAGGCAGAGGCAGGGAGAGGGAGAGAGAGAGGCAGAGAGGCAGGAGAGAGAGAGAGAGAGAGGCAGAGAGAGGGGGGAGAGGGGCAGAGAGAGAGGGGGAGAGAGGGAGGCAGAGAGAGGGAGAGGAGGAAGAGGAGAGAGGAGAGAGAGAGGAGAGAGAGAGAAGAGAGAGAGAGAGAGAGAGAGAGAAAGAGAGAGAGAGGGGAGAGAGAGAGAGAGAAAGAGAAGAGAGAGAGGGGAGAGAGAGACAGAGAAAGAGGCAGAGAGAGGGGGAGAGAGAGACAGAGAAAGAGGCAGAGAGAGGGGAGAGAGAGAGAGAGAAAGAGAGAGAGAGAGAGAGAGAGAAAGAGGCAGAGAGAGGGGAGAGAGAGAGAGAGAGAAAGAGGCAGAGAGAGGGGGAGAGAGACACAGAGAAAGAGGCAGAGAGAGGAGGAGAGAGACAGAGAGAGGCAGAGAGAGGGGAGAGAGAGAGGAAAGAGAGAGAGAGGGGGAGAGAGACACAGAGAAAGAGGCAGAGAGAGAGGGGGGAGAGACACAGAGAGAAGAGGCAGAGAGAGAGGAGAGAGAGACAGAGGAGAAGGAGAGGGAGAGAGAGAGACAGAGAGAGAGGCAGGAAAGGGGAGAGAGACAGTGACAGTGGCAGAGAGGCAGAGAGGGAGAGACAGAGACCGAGGAGAGAGAGAGAGAGAGAGAGAGAGAGGCAGGAGAAGGGAGAGACAGAGAGAGAGAGACGCAGAGAGAGAGAGAGGAGAGAGAGAGAGAGAGAGAGAGAGAGAGAGAGAGAGAGAGAGAGAGGCAGAGAGAGGCAGAAGAGGGGGAGAGACAGTGACAGAGAGGCAGAGAGGCAGGAGAGGGGAGAGAGGAGAGAGAGACCGAGGCAGAGAGGCAGGGAGAAGGTGAGAGACAGAGGCAGAGAGGCAGGGAGATGTGGAGAGAGACAGGGGGAGAGAGACTGAGGCAGAGGGGGAGAAAGACAGAGGCAGAGAGGCAGGGAGAGGGGAGAGAGAGACAGAGGCAGAGAGGCAGAGGCAGGGAGAGTGGGGGGGAGAGACAGAGACAGGAAGAGGGGCAGAGAGACAGAGGCAGGGAGAGTGGGGGAGAGAGAGAGACAGAGGCAGAGAGACAGGGAGAGGGGAAGAGAGAGACAGAGGCAGAAAGGCAGAGAGAGGGGTAGAGAGACAGAGAGAGAGAGAGAGACAGTGGCAGAGAGTGGGAGAGAGAGACAGAGACCGGGGAAGAGAGAGACAGAGGCAGAGAGAGGGGAGAGAGACCAAGGCAGGGAGATAGGAAGAGAGAGACAGAGGCAGAGAGGCAGGGAGAGGGGGGAGAGAGGCAGAGAGAGGGGTAGAGAGACAGAGGCAGAGAGACAGGCAGAGAAAGGGAGATAGAGACAGGGAGGCAGGGAGAGGAGAGAGAGACAGAGGCAGAGAGGCACAGAGGCAGAGAGGCACAGAGGCACAGAGAGGGGGAGAGAGACACAGACAGAAGCAGAGAGAGGGGGAGAGAGAGCCAGAGGCAGGGAGAGGGGGAGAGAGACAGAGACAGAGGGGGAGAGAGACATAGGGAGAGGGGGAGAGACAAAGGCAGAGAGGCAGGGAGAGGGGGAGAGAGAGACAAGGCAGAGAGGCAGGGAGAGGGGGAGAGAGAGAGAGAGACAGGAGGCAGGGAGAGGGGGGAGAGAGAGGCAGAGGCAGGGGAGAGGGGAGAGAGAGAGAGAAGGCAGAGAGAGAAGAGGCAGAGAGGCAGGGAGATGGGGAGAGAGAGGCAGAGAGGCAGTGAGAGGGGGAGAGAGAGGCAGAGAGGCAGGGAGAGGGAAGAGAGAGGCAGAGAGAGAGAAAGGCAGAGAGAGGGAGGGAGAGGGGGAGAGACACAGAGGCAGAGAGGCAGGGAGAGGGGGAGAGAGGCAGAGAGAGACCGAGGCAGAGAGATGGAGAGAGAGAGGGGGAGAGAGACTGAGGCAGAGGGGGAGAAAGACAGAGGCAGAGAGAGGGGGAGAGTGGCAGAGACAGAGGCAGAGAGGCAGGGAGAGGGGAAGAGAGAGACAGAGGCAGAGAGGCAGGGAGAGGGGGAGAGAGACATAGGCAGAGAGGCAGAGGCACGGAGAGTGGGGGGAGAGACAGAGACAGAGGAAGAGGGGCAGAGAGACAGAGGCAGGGAGAGTGGGGGAGAGAGACAGTGACAGAGGCAGAGAGGCAGGGAGAGGGGAAGAGAGAGACAGAGGCAGAGAGAGGCAGGAGAGAGAGAGAGAGAGAGGCAGAAAGGCAGAGAGAGAGGGAGAGAGACAGAGAGAGAGAGAGAGAGACTGGGAAGAGAGAGACAGAGCAGAGAGGGGAGAGAGACCAAGGCAGGGAGATGGGAAGAGAGAGAGAGAGAGAGAGAGAGAGGAGGAGGGAGAGAGGCAGAGAGAGGGGGAGAGAGAGAGAGAGAGAGAGAGAGGGAGAGAGAGGAGAGAGACAGAGAGAGAGAAAGGGAGAGAGACAGGAGAGGAGGGCAGAGAGGGGGAGAGAGAGAGAGAGAGAGAGAGGCAGAGAGGCAGGGAGAGGGGAGAGAGAGAGAGGCAGAGGAGAGAGAGGGAGGCAGGAGGAGGGGAGAGAGAGAGAGACAGAGAGAGAGAGAGGGAGAGGGGAGAGAGAGAGAGAGAGAGAGGAGAGGCAGGGAGATGGGGAGAGAGACTGAGGAGAGGCAAAGAGAGAGGGGAGAGAGAAAGAGACAGAGACAGAGAGCAGGAGGGGAGAGAGAGAGAGACAGAGGCATAGAGTTGGAGAGAGAGAGAGAGAGAGACAGAGAGGCAGGGAGGGGGAGAGACAGAGGCAGAGGCAGGAGAGGAGAGAGAGAGACAGAGGCAGAGAGACAGGGAGAGAGAGACTGAGAGGCAGAGGCAGGAGAGAGGAGAGAGAGAGAGAGACAGAGAGAGAGAGAGAGAGAGAGAGAGAGAGGCAGGAGAGGGAGAGAGAGAGGAGGCAGAGAGAGGGGAGACAGAGAGACAGAGGCAGAGAGGAGAAAGAGAGGGGAGAGACAGAGAGAGAGAGAGAAGAGGGGGGGGGAGAGAGAGAGAAGAGGCATAGAGTTGGGGAGAGAGAGACAGAGACAGAGGCATAGAGTTGGGTAGAGAGAGACAGAGACAGTGAGGCAGGAGAGGGGGAGAGAGAGACAGAGGCAGAGAGGCAGGGAGAGGGGAAGAGAGAGACAGAGGCAGAGAGGCAGGGAGAGGTGGACAGAGACACAGAGGCAGAGAGGTTGAGAGAGGGGGAGAGATAGAGGCAGAGAGGCAGGGAGAGGGGGGAGAGAGAGAGAGAGAGACTGAGGCAGAGAGACAGGGAGAGAGGGAGAGAGAGACAGAGACCGAGGCAGAGAGGTAGGGAGGCTGAGGGGGGGAGAGAGGCAGAGACCGAGGCAGAGAGGCAGGGAGGCTGAGAGAGGGGGACAGAGACAGAGAAAGAGACAGAGAGGCAGGGAAGGGGGAGAGAGGCACAGAGGCAGAGAAAGGGAGAGAAAGAGACAGAGACAGGGTGGCAGGGAGAGGGGAGAGAGACAGAGGCAGAGAGGCGGGGAGAGGGGGAGAGAGAGACCGAAGCAGCGATGCAGGGAGTGGGGATGAGAGAGACAGAGACACAGGCCAAGAGGCAGGGAGAGGTGGAGAGAGAGACAGAGGCAGACAGCCAGGGAGAGCGGGAGAGAGAGAGAGAGGCAGGAGGAGGAGGAGGGAGGGAGAGAGACAGAGGCAGAGAGGTGGGGAGAGGGGGATAGAGACACAGAGGCAGAGGGGCTGAGAGAGGGGGAGAGAGAGACAGAGGCAGAGAGCCAGGGAGACAGGGAGAGAGAGACAGGCAGAGAGGCAGGGAGATGGGGAGAGAGAGACCGAGGCAGAGAGGCAGGGAGGCTGAGAGAGGGGGAGAGAGACATAGGTAGAGAGGCAGAGAGGCAGGGAGAGGGGGAGACAGAGAGACAAAGGCTGAGAGGCAAAGAGAGGGGGAGAGAGAAAGAGACAGAAGTAGGGGGAGGGGGAGAGAGACAGAGACAGAGGCATAGAGTTGGGGAGAGAGAGACAGAGACAGAGGCATAGAGTTGGGGAGAGAGAGACAGAGACAGTGAGGCAGGAGAGGGGGAGAGAGAGACAGAGGCAGAGAGCCAGGGAGAGGGGGAGAGAGAGAGGCAGAGAGGCAGGGAGATGGGGAGAGAGAGACAGAGACACAGGCCGACAGAGGGGGAGAGAGATAGAGGCAGAGCGGCAGGGAGGCAGAGAGAGGAGAGAGACAGGAGCCAAGAGGCAGGGAGAGGGGGAGAAAGACAGAGACAGAGAGGCTGAGAGAGGGAGAGAGAGACAGAGGCAGAGAGGCAGGGAGAAGGGGACAGAGAGACAGAGGCAGAGGGGCTGAGAGAGGGGGAGAGAGAGACAGAGGCAGGGATGCAGGGTGTGGGGGAGAGAGAGACAGAGACACAGGCTGAGAGGCAGGGAGTGGGGCCGAGAGACATAGACACAGGCCAAGAGGCAGGGAGAGGGGGAGAGAGAGAGAAAGAAAGAGAGAGGCAGAGAAAGGGAGAGAGAGACAGAGACAGGGAGGCAGGGAGAGGGGGAGAGACACAGGGACAGAGGCAGGGAGAGGGGGACAGAGCGACAGAGGCAGAGAGAGGGGGAGGGATAGACAGAGGCAGAAAGGCAGGGAGTGGGGGAGACAGACACACAAGCTGACTGAGGGGAGAGAGATAGAGGCAGGGAGGCTGAGAGAGGGGGACAGAGACAGAGAAAGAGGCAGAGAGGCAGAGAGGCAGGGAAGGGGGAGAGAGGGACAGAGGCAGAGAAAGGGAGAGAGAGAGACAGAGACAGGGAGGCAGGGAGAGAGAGAGACAGAGACAGGGAGGCAGGGAGAGGGGAGAGAGATAGAGAGGCAGGGAGAGGGGGAGAGACACAGGGACAGAGGCAGGGAGAGGGGGAGAGACACAGGGACAGAGGCAGAGAGAGGGGGAGAGACACAGGGACAGAGGCAGAGAGGGGGGAGAGACAGAGGACAGAGGCAGAGAGAGGAGAGACACAGGGGACAGAGGCAGAGAGAGGGGAAGAGACACAGGGACAGAGGCAGAGAGAGGGGGAGAGACACAGGGACAGAGGCAGAGAGAGGGGGAGAGAGAGACAAAGGCAGAGAGAGGGGGACAGAGACACAGAGGCAGAGAGGCTGAGAGAGGGGGAGAGACAGAGGCATAGATGCAGGGAGTGGGGGAGAGAGACAGAGATACAGGTTGAGAGGCAGGGAGTGGGGCCGAGTGAGACATAGTCACAGGCCAAGAGGCAGGGAGAGGGGGAAAGAGAGAGAAAGAAACAGAGAGGCAGAGAAAGGGAGAGAGAGACAGAGACAGGGAGGCAGGGAGAGGGGGAGAGACACAAGGACAGAGGCAGAGAGAGGGGGAGAGACACAAGGACAGAGGCAGAGAGAGGGGGAGAGAGAGACAGAGGCAGAGAGGCAGAGAGAGGGGGAGAGAGAGACAAAGGCAGAGAGAGGGGGACAGAGAGGGGGAGAGAGACTGAGGCAGAGAGAGTCCAAGGCAGTGAGAGGGGGAGAGATAGACAGAGACAGAGGCAGAGAGAGGGGGAGAGAGAGGGGGAGAGAGAGACCGAGGCAGAGAGAGTCCGAGGCAGGGAGAGGGGGAGAGAGAGACAGAGACAGAGGCAGAGAGAGCATGAGAGAGATAGAGGCAGAGAGGTAGAGAGAGGAGAGACAGAGACAGAGACAGAGAGGCAGAGAGAGTGGGAGAGAGAGACAGAGGCAGAGAGGCAGGGAGAGGGGAAGAGAGAGACAGACGCAGATAGAGGGGGAGAGAGAGACAGAGGCAGAGAGGCACAGAGGCACAGAGAGGGGGAGAGAGACACAGACAGAAGCAGAGAGAGGGGGAGAGAGAGCCAGAGGCAGGGAGAGGGGGAGAGAGACAGAGACAGAGGGGGAGAGAGACATAGGGAGAGGGGAGAGAGAGACAAAGGCAGAGAGACATAGGGAGAGGGGGAGAGAGACAAAGGCAGAGAGGAAGGGAGAGGGGGAGAGAGAGACAAAGGCAGAGAGGCAGGGAGAGGGGGAGAGAGAGACAAAGGCAGGGAGGCAGGGAGAGGGGGAGAGAGGCAGAGGCATGAGAGGAGGGAGAGACAGAGAGAGACCGAGAGAGAGAGAGAAGGCAGAGAGAGAGGCAGGGAGATGGGGAGAGAGAGAGAGAGAGAGGGGAGAGAGAGAGAGAGAGAGGGAGAGAGAAGAGAGAGGCAGAGGCAGAAAGGCAGAGAGAGGGAGGGAGAGGAGAGAGAGAGAGAGGGAGAGAGAGAGAGAGAGGAGAGAGAGGCAGAGGGAGAGAGAGGGAGAGAGGGCAGAGGAGAGAGAGAGGAGAGAGGGGCAGGAGAGAGACAGGGGAGAGAGAGGGACAGAGAGAGAGAGAGGGAGAGAGGGGCAGAGCAGGAGAGGAGAGAGAGAGAGAGAGAGAGAGAGAGGGAGAGAGACAGAGAGAGAAGAGGCAGAGAGAGAGGAGAGAGAGAGAGAAGAGAAAGAGAGAGAGAGAGAGAGAGAGAGACACAGAGAAAGAGGCAGAGAGAGGGGGAGAGAGACACAGAGAAAGAGGCAGAGAGAGGGGGAGAGAGAGAGAGAGACAGAGAGAAGGAGAGAGAGTGGGAAAGAGACAGAGGCAGAGAGGCAGAGAGAGGTGGAGAGAGGCAGACACAGGCAGGGAAAGGGGGAGAGAGACAGTGACAGTGGCAGAGAGGCAGAGAGAGGGAGAGACAGAGACCGAGGCAGAGAGGGGGAGAGAGGCAGGGAGAAGGGGAGAGACAGAGGCAGAGAGATGCAGAGAGAGACAGACGGAGAGAGACAGAGGCAGAGGCAGAGCGAGAGGGAGAGAGACAGAGACCAAGGCAGAGAGGCAGAGAGAGGGGAAGGGAGACAGTGACAGAGGCAGGGAGAGGGGGAGAGAGGCAGAGAGAGACCGAGGCAGAGAGATGTGGAGAGAGACAGGGGGAGAGAGACTGAGGCAGAGGGGGAGAAAGACAGAGGCAGAGAGAGGGGAAGAGAGAGACAGAGGCAGAGAGGCAGGGAGAGGTGGAGAGAGAGACAGAGGCAGAAAGGCAGAGAGAGGGGTAGAGAGACAGAGAGAGAGAGAGACAGAGACCGGGGAAGAGAGAGACAGAGGCAGAGAGAGGGGAGAGAGACCAAGGCAGGGAGATGGGAAGAGAGAGACAGAGGCAGAGAGGCAGGGAGAGGGGGGAGAGAGGCAGAGAGAGGGGTAGAGAGACAGAGGCAGAGAGGCAGGGAGAAGGGGAGAGAGACAGAGGCAGAGAAAGGGAGATAGAGACAGGGAGGCAGGGAGAGGGGGAGAGAGAGACAGAGGCAGAGAGGCAGGGAAAGGGGGAGAGAGAGACAGAGACAGGAAGGCAGGGAGAGGGGGAGAGAGACAGTGGCAGAGGCAGGGAGACGGGGAGAGAGAGACAGAGGCAGAGAGGCAGGGAGATGGGGGGAGAGAGAGAGACTGAGGCTGAGAGGCAAAGTGAGGGGGAGAGAGAAAGAGACAGAGACAGAAGCGGGGAGGGGGAGAGAGACAAAGGCATAGAGTTGGGGAGAGAGAGACAGAGACAGAGGCACAGAGTTGGGGAGAGAGAGACAGAGACAGTGAGGCAGGGAGAGGGGGAGAGAGACAGTGGCAGAGGAAGGGAGACGGGAGAGAGAGACAGAGGCAGGGAGACGGGGAGAAACAGACAGAGGCAGAGAGGCAAGGAGGCTGAGAGAGGGGGAGAGAGACAGAGACAGAGGGGGAGAGAGACATAGGTAGAGAGGCAGAGAGGCAGGGAGAGGGGGAGACAGAGAGACAGAGGCTGAGAGGCAAAGAGAGGGGGAGAGAGACAGAGACAGAAGTAGGGGGAGGGGGAGAGAGACAGAGACAGAGGCATAGAGTTGGGGAGAGAGAGACAGAGACAGTGAGGCAGGAGAGGGGGAGAGAGAGACAGAGGCAGAGAGGCAGGGAGAGGGGACAGAGAGACAGAGGCAGAGAGGCAGAGAGAGGGGGAGAGAGACAGAGGCATAGAGGCAGGGAGAGGGGAGAGAGAGAGAGAGACTGAGGCAGAGAGAGACAGAGACAGAGGCATAGAGTTGGGGAGAGAGAGACAGAGACAGTGAGGCAGGAGAGGGGGAGAGAGAGACAGAGGCAGAGAGGCAGGGAGAGGTGGACAGAGACACAGAGGCAGAGAGGTTGAGAGAGGGGGAGAGAGACAGAGGTATAGAGGCAGGGAGAGGGGGGAGAGAGAGAGAGAGACTGAGGCAGAGAGAGACAGAGACAGAGGCATAGAGTTGGGGAGAGAGAGACAGAGACAGTGAGGCAGGAGAGGGGGAGAGAGAGACAGGGGCAGAGAGGCAGGGAGAGGGGAAGAGAGAGACAGAGGCAGAGAGGCAGGGAGAGGTGGACAGAGACACAGAGGCAGAGAGGTTGAGAGAGGGGGAGAGAGACAGAGGTATAGAGGCAGGGAGAGGGGGGAGAGAGAGAGAGAGACTGAGGCAGAGAGAGACCGAGGCAGGGAGGCTGAGAGAGGGGGAGAGACAGAGACAGAAGCAGAGAGACAGGGAGAGGGGGAGAGAGAGACAGAGACCAAGGCAGAGACCGAGGCAGAGAGGTAGGGAGGCTGAGGGGGGGAGAGAGGCAGAGACCGAGGCAGGGAGGCTGAGAGAGGGGGACAGAGACAGAGAAAGAGACAGAGAGGCAGGGAAGGGGAAGAGAGGCACAGAGGCAGAGAAAGGGAGAGAGAGAGACAGAGACAGGGTGGCAGGGAGAGGGGAGAGAGACAGAGGCAGAGAGGCGGGGAGAGGGGGAGAGAGAGACCGAGGCAGAGATGCAGGGAGTGGGGATGAGAGAGACAGAGACACAGGCCAAGAGGCAGGGAGAGGCGGGGAGAGAGACAGAGGCAGAGAGACAGGGAGAGGGGGACAGAGAGACAGAGGCAGAGAGGCAGGGAGAGGGGGACAGAGACACAGAGGCAGAGAGGCAGGGAGAGGGGGACAGAGACACAGAGGCAGAGGGAGCTGAGAGAGGGAGAGAGAGATAGAGGCAGAGATGGAGGGAGCAGGGGAGAGAGAGACAGAGACACTGGCCGAGAGGCAAGGAGTGGGGGAGAGAGAGAGAAAGAGACAGAGAGGCAGAGAGAGGGGGAGAGATAGACAGAGACAGAGATGCTAAGAGAGTGGGAGAGAGAGACAGAGGCAGAGAGGCAGGGAGAGGGGGACAGAGAGACAGAGGCAGAGAGGCAGGGAGAGGGGGACAGAGACACAGAGGCAGGGAGAGAGAGACAGAGGCAGAGAGGTGGGGAGAGGGGGATAGAGACACAGAGGCAGAGAGGCTGAGAGAGGGGGAGAGAGAGACAGGCAGAGATGCAGAGAGTGGGGGCGAGAGAGACAGAGACACAGGCCGAGAGGCAGGGAGAGGGGAGAGAGAGAGAGAAGAGACAGAGAGGCAGAGAAAGGGAGAGAGAGACAGAGACAGGGAGGCAGGGAGAGGGGAGAGACAGAGGCCGAGGCAGGTTGAGGGGGAGAGATAGACAGAGGCAGAGAGAGGGGGAGAGAGACAGAGGCAGAAAGGCAGGGCGTGGGAGAGAGAGAGAGACAGAGACACAGGCCGACAGATGGGGAGAGAGATAGAGGCGGAGCGGCAGGGAGGCAGAGAGAGGAGAGAGACAGGAGCAGAGAGGCAGGAGAGGGGGAGAGAGACAGAAACACAGAGGCAGAGAGGCAGGGAGAGGGGGACAGAGACAGAAACACAGAGGCAGGGAGAGGGGGACAGAGACACAGAGGCAGAGGGGCTGAGAGAGGGGGAGAGAGAGACAGAGGCAGAGAGCCAGGGAGACGGGGAGAGAGAGACAGGTAGAGAGGCAGGGAGATGGGGAGAGAGAGACAGAGGCTGAGAGGCAAAGAGAGGGGGAGAGAGAAAGAGACAGAAGTAGGGGGAGGGGGAGAGAGACAGAGACAGAGACATAGAGTTGGGGAGAGAGAGACAGAGGCAGAGAGCCAGGGAGAGGGGGAGAGAGAGAGAGGCAGAGAGGCAGGGAGATGGGGAGAGAGAGACAGAGGCAGAGACGCAGGGAGATGGGGAGAGAGAGACAGAGGCAGAGATGCAGGGAGACGGGAGAGGGGGAGAGAGACAGAGACAGAGGGGGAGAGAAACATAGGTAGAGAGGCAGAGAGGCAGGGAGAGGGGGAGAGAGAGACAGAGGTTGAGAGGCAAAGAGTGGGGGAGAGAGACAGAGACAGAGGCATAGAGTGGGGGAGAGAGGGACAGAGACAGGGAGGCAGGGAGAGGGGAGAGAGACAGAGAGGTGGGGAGAGGGGGAGAGAGACAAAGGCAGAGACAGGGAGAGGGAGAGAGACACAGGGACAGAAGCAGCGAGGCAGGGAGAGGGGGAGAGAGAGACAGAGGTAGAGATGCAAGGAGTGGGGGCGAGAGAGACATAGACACAGGCCGAGAGGCAGGGAGAGGGGGGGAGAGAGAAAGAGACAGACCGGCAGAGAAAGGGAGAGAGAGACAGAGGCAGAGGCAGGGAGAGGGGGAGAGACACTGGGACAGAGGGAGAGAGAGACAGAGGCAGAGAGAGGGGGAGGGATAGACAGAGACAGGGGCTGAGAGAGGGGGAGAGAGACAGAGGCAGAAAGGCAGGGCATGGGAGAGAGAGACAGAGACACAGGCCAACTGAGGGGGAGAGAGATAGAGGCAGAGAGGCAGGGAGGCAGAGAGAGGGGAGAGAGACAGAGGCAGAGAAAGAAGAGAGGAGGCAGAGACAGAGGCAGAGAGGGGAGGGGGAGGGGAGAGAGAGAGAGACAGAGAGAGAGATGCAGGAGAGGGGGCGAGAGAAACAGAGACACAGGCCGAGAGGCAGGGAGTGGGGGCGAGAGGAGAGAGACACAGGCCAAGAGCCAGGAGAGAGAGAGAGAGACAGAGGCAGAGGCAGGAGGCAGGGAGGCTGGGAGAGAGACAGAGACAGAGACAGAGGGGAGAGAGAGAGAGAGCTGAGAGGCAAAGAGAGGGAGAGAGAAAGAAGAGACAGAGACAGAAGCAGGAGGGGGAGAGAGACAGAGACAGAAGCAGGGGGGAGAGAGACAGAGGCATAGAGGTGGGGAGAGAGAGACAGAGACAGTGAGGCAGGGAGAGGGGGAGAGAGACAGAGACAGAGGCCTAGAGTTGGGGAGAGAGAGAGAGAGACAGAGGCAGAGAGGCAGGGAGAGGGGAATAGAGAGACAGAGGCAGAGAGGTTGAGAGAGAGGGAGAGAGAGACAGAGGCAGAGAGGCAGGGAGGCAGTGAGAGGGGGAGAGATAGAGGCCGAGAGGCAAGGAGAGGGGGAGAGAGAGAGAGAGAGACCAAGGCAGGGAGGCTGAGAGAGGGGGAGAGAGACAGAAGCAGAGAGGCAGGGAGAGGGGGAGAGAGAGACAGAGACCAAGGCAGAGACCGAGGCAGAGAGGCAGGGAGGCTGAGAGAGGGGGAGAGAGACAGAGAAAGAGGCAGAGAGGCAGGCAAGGGGGAGAGAGGGACAGAGGCAGAGAAAGGGAGAGAGAGACAGAGAGGCGGGGAGAGGGGGAGAGAGACAGGGAGACACAGGGACAGAGGCAGAGAGGGGGAGAAACACTGGGACAGAGGCACAGTGAGAGGGGGAGAGACACAGGGACAGAAGCAGAGAGGGGGAGAGAGAGACAGAGACAGAGGCATAGAGTTGGGGAGAGAGAGACAGAGGCAGAGAGGCAGGGAGAGGGGAGAGAGAGAGAGAGACAGGGAGAGGCAGAGAGAGACAGAGGCAGAGAGACAGGGAGAGGCGGAGAGAGAGAGACAGAGGCAGGGAGGCAGAGAGAGGGGGAGAGAGACTGAGGCAGGGAGGCTGAGAGAGGGGGAGAGAGACAGAGACAGAAGCAGAGAGGCAGGGAGAGGGGGAGAGAGACAGAGACAGAAGCAGAGAGGCAGGGAGAGGGGGAGAGAGAGACAGAGACCAAGGCAGAGACTGAGGCAGGGAGGCTGAGAGAGGGGGAGAGAGACAGAGAAAGAGGCAGAGAGGCAGGCAAGGGGGAGAGAGGGACAGAGGCAGAGAAAGGGAGAGAGAGAGACAGAGACAGGGAGGCAGGGAGAGGGGGAGAGAGACAGAGACAGAAGCAGAGAGGCAGGGAGAGGGAGAGAGAGAGACAGAGACCAAGGCAGAGACTGAGGCAGAGAGGTAGGGAGGCTGAGGGGGGAGAGAGAGGCAGAGACCGAGGCAGAGAGGCAGGGAGGCTGAGAGAGGGGGAGAGAGGCAGAGACCGAGGCAGAGAGGCAGGGAGGCTGAGAGAGGGGGAGAGAGACAGAGAAAGGGAGAGAGAGAGACAGAGAGGCAGGGAGAGGGGAGAGAGACAGAGAGGCGGGGAGAGGGGGAGAGACACAGGGACAGAGGCAGAGAGAGGGGAAGAGACACTGGGACAGAGGCACAGAGAGAGGGGGAGAGACACTGGGACAGAGGCAGAGAGAGGGGAAGAGACACTGGGACAGAGGCACAGAGAGAGGGGGAGAGACACTGGGACAGAGGCAGAGAGAGGGGGAGAGACACTGGGACAGAGGCACAGAGAGAGGGGGAGAGACACAGGGACAGAAGCAGAGAGAGGGGGAGAGAGAGACAGAGACAGAGGCACAGAGTTGGGGAGAGAGAGACAGAGGAGGCACAGAGTTGGGGAGAGAGAGACAGAGACAGTGAGGCAGGGAGAGGGGGAGAGAGACAGAGACAGAGGCATAGAGTTGGGGAGAGGGAGACAGAGGCAGAGAGGCGGGGAGAGGGGAGAGAGAGAGAGAGACAGGGAGAGGCGGAGAGAGACAGAGGCAGAGAGAGACAGAGGCAGAGAGACATAGGCAGAGAGATAGGGAGAGGCGGAGAGAGAGAGACAGAGGCAGGCAGGAGAGAGGGAGGAGAGAGAGAGAGAGAGGGGAGAGAGAGGCAGGAGGCTGAGAGAGGGAGGAGAGAGAGACACAGAAGCAGGGAGGCAGGGAGAGGGGAGAGAGACAGAGAGAAGACAGAGAGAGAGAGCAGGGAGGCTGGGAGAGAGAGAGAGAGAGACCAGGCAGGCAGAGACAGAGGCAGGAGGCAGAGAGAGGGGAGAGAGAGAGAGAGAGAGGCAGAGAGGGGTGAGAGAGACAGAGGCAGAGGCAGAGAGAGGGAGAGAGAGACAGAGGCAGAGAGAGGTGAGAGACACAGGGACAGAGGCAGAGAGAGAGAGAGAGAGAGAGACAGAGACAGAGGCAGAGAGAGGGAGAGAGAGAGACAGAGAGAGAGAGGCAGAGGGGAGAGAGAGAGAGACAGAGAGGAGAGAGAGAGGGGAGAGAGAGAGACAGAGAGGCAGAGAGACAGAGGAGAGAGGAGAGAGAGAGAGAGGCAGAGAGGCAGGAGGGAGAGAGAGAGAGAGGGAGAGAGACAGAGCAGAGAGGGGGGAGGGGGAGAGAGACAGAGAGCAGAGAGGCTGAGAGAGGGGAAGAGAGAGACAGGCAGAGACAGAGGAGAGGGAGGAGAGAGACAGAGACAGGGAGAGAGAGGGAGGCAGGGAGAGGGGAGAGAGAGACAGAGAGAGAGAGAGGAGAGAGGCAGAGAGAGGGAGAGAGAGACAGAGACAGGGAGGCAGGGAGAGAGGAGAGAGAGACAGGAAGAGAGGCAGAGAGAGGGGGAGAGAGACAGGGACAGAGGCAGAGAGGCAGGAGAGGGGAGAGAGAGAGGACAGAGAGAGAGGCCCAGAGAGAGAGAGACAGAGGCAGAAAGAGGCAGAGAGGGGGGAGAGAGAGAGACAGAGACAGAGGCTGAGAGGGGAGAGGGAGAGGCAGAGAGGCAGAGAGGCAGGGAGGCAGAGAGAGGGAGAGACAGAGGCAGAGAGAGAGAGAGAGAGAGAGAGAGAGAGAGAGAGAGAGGGGCCGAGAGAGAGAGAGTCGAGGAGAGAGAGAGGGGGAGAGAGAGAGAGAGAGAGAGATGAGGCAGAGAGAGAGGGAGAGAGACAGAGACAGAGAGAGAGGCAGAGAGGGGGAGAGAGAGAGACAGAGGCAGGAGGCAGAGAGAGGGGAGAGAGAGACAGAGAGGCAGAGAGGGGGGAGAGAGAGACAGAGACAGAGGCAGAGGCAGAGAGGGGGGAGAGAGGAGAGAGACAGAGGCAGAGAGGCAGGGGAGAGGGGAGAGAGACAGAGACAGAGGCAGAGAGACTGAGAGGGGGAGGCAAGAGAGAGGGGAGAGAGAGAGAGAAAGAGGCAGAGGCAGGAGAGAGGGGAGAGGAGAGAGGCAGAGAGAGAGAGGAGAGAGAGACAGAGACAGGAGAGAGAGCAGGGAGAGAGGAGAGAGACAGAGACAGAGGCAGAGAGGCAGGGAGAGGAGAGACAGAGACAGAGAGAGGGGAGAGAGAGAGAGAGAGGGAGAGAGAGAGAGAGAGGCAGAGAGAGGAGGAGAGGAGAGAGAGGCAGAGAGAGAGAGAGAGAGAGAGACAGAGACAGAGGGAGAGAGGGGGGAGAGAGAGAGAGGGGAGGAGAGGAGAGAGGAGAGAGAGAGACAGAGAGAGGCAGAGAGGGGGGAGAGAGACAGAGAGAGAGAGGCAGGAGAGAGAGAGACAGACAGAGGCAGAGAGAGGGAGAGACACAGAGACAGAGGCAGAGAGAGGGGTAGAGACACAGAGACAGAGGCAGAGAGAGGGGGGAGAGAGACAGAGGCAGAGAGCAGAGAGAGGGGAGAGAGAGACAGAGAGCAGGCAGAGAGACAGGGGAGAGAGGACAGAGGAGAGAGGCAGGGCAGAGAGGGGAGAGAGAGGGAGAGAGAGGCAGGAGAGAGGGGAGAGGAGGAGAGAGAGGCAGGAGAGAGAGAGACAGAGGCAGAGAGAGACAGAGAGAGAGAGAGAGAGAGAGAGAGGCAGAGAGAGAGAGAGAGAGAGAGAGAGAGAGAGAGAGGAGGCAAGAGAGAGGGGAGAGAGAGACAGAGACAGGCAGGGAGGCAGGGAGGGGAGAGAGACAGAGGCAGGGAGGGAGAGAGGGGGAGAGAGAGGAGAGAGAGAGAGCAGAGAGACAGAGGAGAGGGGGAGAGAGGAGAGGAGAGACAAAGAGGACAGAGAGAGGCTGAGAGAGAGAGAGAGAGAGAGAGAGAGAGAGGCAGAGGGCAGGAGAGAGAGAGAGAGAGAAAGGGAGAGAGAGAGGCAGAGAGAGGGGAGAGAGACCGAGGAGAGAGGCAGAGAGAGAGAGGAGAGGGAGAGGCAGGGAGAGAGAGAGAGACAGAGACAGAGAGGCAGGGAGAGGGGAAGAGAGAGACAGAGAGAGAGAGGGAGACAGAGAGACAGGGAGAGAGAGGCAGGAGAGAGGGAGAGAGAGAGAGAAGAGAGGAGAGAGAGAGAGAGAGAGGGGAAGGGGAGAGACACAGGCAGAGAGGCAGAGAGGGGCAGAGAGACAGGCAGGATGCAGAGAGTGGAGGAGAGAGAGACAGACAGAGGCCGAGAGGCAGGAGAGGGGGAGAGAGAGAGAAAGAGACAGAGAGGCAGAGAAAGGGAGAGAGAGAGACAGAGACAGGGAGGCAGGGAGAGGAGAGACACAGGAACAGAGGCAGAGAGAGGGGGAGAGGGACAGAGGCAGAGAGGCAGGAGGGGGAGAGAGAGAGGAGACAGAGGCCGAGAGAGGGGAGAGAGACAGAGGCAGAGAGGCAGGGAGGCAGAGAGAGGACAGAGACACAGGCAGAGAGAGGAGATGGCAGAGAGGCAGGAGAGAGAGAGGGGAGAGACAGAGGCAGAGAGAGAGAGAGACGGGGACCAGAGAGAGAGAGAGAGAGAGAGAGAGAGAGTCAGGGGACCAAGAGAGAGAGAGAGAGAGAGATGGGCAAGAGAGAGGCAGGCAGAGAGGGGGGAAGAGGGATGGGGCAGAGAGAGGGAGAGGCAGAGAGAGAGGGAAAGAGGGGGAGGCAGACAGAGGCAGAGAGGGAGGCAGGCAGGCAGAGAGAGGGGCAGAAAGTACATGATTGAAATTCCCAACAGAGATGTGGAAAATGATGGAATGTTTCAGGAAGTGTCATTAAGTAAGAATAAGGATTGATTGTATGGTGGCGGTTTCAGAGTAAATAAGTGAAATAATCATTATCAAATCTGAGAGTGAATGAAGGAAATGCAGAATTTCCAGGTGCTGATGAGGCATACTGGATCCTTCAGGTACTTGTAGTTGAAAATTTAAAACACGGTCCTGGCTTGGTGGTTCATGCTTGTAATCCCAGCACTGAGGAGGGAGAGAGAGGTAGGAAGGTTTTACTGGTTGCAAGAACTAGGGTTTGTTAAACAACTGATGGTTTTAAGACGCCCATGTCACAAGAAATCATGTCTCTTAACTGTCAGGAACCATTGAACTCTGAAGAATGTGCTGGATGGTAATGAAGATGTCTCTGCCATAGACGGGTGCCACCTACAAGTTCATCTGTGCCTGCATGTGTAAGTACCCACCATTAAGGGTGGAGGGTTAGGGGTTGTGGTTTGCTTCACGGGTGGCTTGGGGTTAGGGTTTTGTTTATGATAGACATTCTGACAGGAGTGAGGTGGAATCTCACTTTGCCTTAACAGCGAAGCCATCTCTCCAGCCCTAGACTGTTTTTCCCCTCTGGTAGGTGAACCCATTGGATGGGGGCAAAGTATCTGACATATGTTGAGGTTAACTCTTAAAAGATCGAAGTCTTCCTTCAGACATTTTATCTGTGGCTTAAAGGGCCAAGTTCAGTAATGTCTCCAGAACCCAGACAGAGGGCCACTGCCCCGGAGGGTTCCTAAGCAATAATGAGTGTGTGTATGGCTGAACAAGCAACTGAACTGAGTGTTCTTTGATGGGGAGGCAAGAGTGACAGTGATGCCAAATGTGCTGGCTTGCCAGAGCCCGCCG
>JAEOAD010000872.1:0-11964 GCA_036365145.1 Orientallactaga sibirica | reverse complement strand
AAGTAATTTTGTTGAGAAAACAAACATCTTCATTACCGAACACTGTACTGTGTGAAATAAGCTCATTCGCTTCTAGGAATCACTTGCTTTCCTACAAAGAAGGTTGAGGCAGGTTCAAAATTTCCTTGTTAATGTAATCTGAAAAGATGCACAACTTAGTAGATTCATTTCATTTCTAAAGTGATTTCTTGAGAAACAAACATTTTCATTATCCAACATTTTACTATGTGACATAAGGCTAGTTCGATTCTAGGAATCACTTGCTTTCTCTGAAGAAGGTTGAGTGCAGCAAGTTCAAACATTCCTACTTTGTGTAATCTAATAAGATGTACAAGTTCGTAGATTCGCTTCATTTTCTAAAGTAGGTTCTTTTAGAAACAAACATCTTCAGTACATTGGGCACTGTATTGCCAGTGAAATAAGCCTTAATCTCTGCCCCAGGAATCAGTTTTAATTTCTATGAAGAAGGTTGAGTGCAAGTTCAAACTTTCGTTGTCAATGTAATCTAAAGATGGACAAGTTAGTAGATTCTCCTCATTTTAAAGTAGTTTTATTGAAAAACAAACATCTTCATTGCCCAACATTTTACTGTGTGAAATAAGCTCATTCGGTTCTAGGAATCAGTTGCTTTCCTACAAAAAAGGTTGAGTGCAGCAAGTTCAAACTTTCCTTGTTAATGTAATCTAAAAGATGTACAATTTAGAAGATTCTTCTCATTTGTTAAAGTAGTTTGTTGAGAAACAAAACATCTTCACGTCAACATTTTACTGTGTGAAATAAACTCATTAAGTTCTAGGAATCAGTTGCTTTCCTACAAAGAAGGTTGAGTGCAGCAAGTTCAAACTTTCCTAGTTAATGTAATCTAAAAAGATGCACAACTTAGTAGATTGGCCTCATTTCTAAAGTAGTCTGTTTGAAAACAAACATCTTCATTGAACATTGGGCTATTTGAAATGAGCTAACATCGATTCTAGGAATCACTTGCTTTCCCTCTGAAGAAGGTTAAAGTGCAGCAAGTTCAAACTTTCCTAGTTTGTGTAATCTAACAAGATGTACAAAGTTGGTGATTCGCCTCATTTCTAAAGTAGTTTCTTGAGAAAACAAACATCTTCATTGGCAAACATTGTACTGTGTGAAATAAGCTAATTTGCTTCTAGGAATCACTTTTAATTTCTACAAAGAAGGTTGAGGTGCAGCAAGTTCAAACTTTCCTAGTTTGTGTAATCTCACAAGATGTACAAGTTAGAGTTTCGCCTCATTTCTAAAGTAGTTTGTTGAGAAAACAAACATCTTCATTGTCAAACATTGTACTGTGTGAAATAAGCTCATTGGGTTTCAGGAATCACTTGTTTTCCTACAAAGAAGGTTGAGTGCAGCAAGTTCAAACTTTCCTTTTGTTAATGTGTAATCTAAAAGATGTACAAATTAGTAGATTCGCCTCATTTCTAAAGTAGTTTGAGAGAAAACAAACATCTTCATTGCCGAACATTGTACTGTGTGAAATAAGCTAATTCAGTTCTAGGAATCACTTGCTTTCCTACAAAGAAGGTTGAGTGCAGCAAGTTCAAACTTTCCTTAGTTTGTGTAATCTAACATGCACAACAGTTAGTAGATTCGCCTCATTTTCTAAAGTAGTTTGTTTAGAAAACAAACATCTTCATTACCGAACATTGTACTATGTGAAATAAGCTAATTCGATTCTAGGAATCACTTGCTTTCCTAAAAAGAAGGTTGAGTGCAGCAAGTTCAAACTTTCCTAGTTTGTGTAATCTAACAAGATGTACAAGTTAGTAGATTACGCGTCATTTCTAAAGTAGTTTCTTGAGAAAAACAAACATCTTCATTGCCGAACATTGTACTGTGTGAAATGTTAATTAAGCTTCTAGGAATCACTTAATTTCCTCACAAAGAAGGTTGAGTGCAGCAAGTTCAAACTTTCCTAGTTAATAAAATCTTAAAGATGGCCAAGTTAGTAGATTCGCCTCATTTCTAAAGTAGTTTCTTGAGAAAACAAACATCTTCATTGCCCAACATTGTACTGTGTGAAATAAGCTCATTCGGGTTCTAGGAATCACTTGCTTTCCTACAAAGAAGGTTGAGTGCAGCAAGTTCAAACTTTCCCTTGTTTGTGTAATCTAAAAAGATGTACAAGTTAGTAGATTCGCCTCATTTGTAAAGTAGTTTCTTGAGAAAACAAACATCTTCATTGCCAAACATTGTACTGTAAAAATATGTTAATTGTTCTAGGAATCAGTTGCTTTCCCTACAAAGAAGTTGAGTGCAGCAAGTTCAAACTTTCCTTGTTAATGTAAATCTCAAAAGATGCCACTTAGTAGATTGGCCTCATTTCTAAAGTAGTTTGTTTAGAAAACAAACATCTTCATTACCGAACATACTACTGTGAAATAAGCTAGTCTGTTCCAGGAATCACTTGCTTTTCCTACAAAAGAAGGTTGAGTGCAGCAAGTTCAAACTTTTCCTAGTTTGTGTAAACTAACAAGATGTACAAGTTAGTGGATTCACCTCATTTTTAAAGTAGTTTCTTTGAGAAAACAAACATCTTCATTGAACAAACATTGTACTGTGTGAAATAAGTTAATTAAGCTGAGGAATCAGTTTAATTTCCTACAAAGAAGGTTGAGTGCAGCAAGTTCAAAACTTTCCTTGTTAATGTAATCTCAAAAGATGTACAAGTTAGAAGATTATGCCTCATTTCTAAAGTACTTTTTGAGAAAACAAAACATCTTCATTGCCGAAAATTGTACTGTGTGAAATAAGCTCATTCGGTTCCAGGAATCACTTGCTTTCCTACAAAGAAGGTTGAGTGCAGCAAGTTCAAACTTTCCTAGTTTGTGTAATCTAACAAGATATACAAGTTAGTAGATTCGCCTCATTTCTAAAGTAGTTTCTTTGAGAAAACAAAACATCTTCATTGCCATAACATTGTACTGTGTGAAATAAGTTAATCGGTTCTAGGAATCACTTTAATTTCCTACAAGAAGGTTGAGTGCAGCAAGTTCAAACTTTCCTAGTTTGTGTAATCTAACAAGATGTACAAGTTACAAGATTCCCCTCATTTCTAAAGTAGTTTCTTGAGAAACAACATCTTCATTGCCGAACATTGTACTGTGTGAAATAAGCTAATTCGGTTCTAAGAATCACTTGCTTTCCTACAAAGATGGTTGAGTGCAGCAAGTTCAAACTTTCCTTGTTAATGTAATCTAAAAAGATGCACAACTTAGTAGATTCGCCTCATTTCTAATGTAGTTTTGTTTAGAAAACAAACATCTTCATTGTCGAACATTGTACTATGTGAAATAAGCTAGTTTGGTTCTAGGAATCACTTGCTTTCCTACAAAGAAGGTTGAGTGCAGCAAGTTCAAACATTCCTAGTTTGTGTAATCTAACAAGATGTACAAGTTAGTGGATTGCCTCATTTCTAAAGTAGTTTCTTTAGAAAACAAACATCTTCATTAATGAACACTGTACTGTGTGAAATAAGCTCATTCGCTTTCTAGGAATCACTTGCTTTCTACAAAGAAGGTTGAGTGCAGCAAGTTCAAACTTTCCTGTTAATGTAATCTAAAAGATGGCCAAGTTAGTAGATTCGCCTCATTTGTAAAGTAGTTTGTTGAGAAAAACAACATCTTCATTGCTGAACATTGTACTGTGTGAAATAAGCTCATTCGGTTCTAGGAATCAGTTTGCTTTCCTACAAAGAAGGTTGAGTGCAAAGTTCAAACTTTCCTGGTTAATGTAATCTAAAAAGATGTACAACATGGTAGATTGGCCTCAATTCTAAAAGTAGTTTCTTTAGAAAACAAACATCTCAGTACCAAACACTGTACTGTGTGAAATAAGTTAATTAAGTTCTAGGAATCACTTTAATTTCTACAAAGAAGGTTGAGTGCAGCAAGTTCAAACTTTCCTTGTTAATGTAATCTAAAAAGATGTACAAGTTAGTAGATTGGACTCATTTCTAAAGTACTTTTTGAGAAAACAAACATCTTCATTGCCGAACATTGTACTGTGTGAAAATAAGCTCATTCTGTTCTAGGAATCAGTTGCTTTCCTACAAAGAAGGTTGAGTGCAGTAAGTTCAAAATTTCCTTGTTAATGTAATCTGAAAAAGATGTACAACAGTAGATTGGACTCATTTCTAAAGTAGTTTCTTGAGAAAAACAAACATCTTCATTACGAACATTGTACTGTGTGAAATAAGCTAGTTCGATTCTAGGAATCACTTGCTTTCCTACAAAGAAGGTTGAGTGCAAGTTCAAACTTTCCTAGTTTGTGTAATCTAACAAGATGTACAAGTTAGTAGATTCGCCTCATTTCTAAAGTAGTTTCTTGAAAAACAAACATCTTCATTGCCGAACATTGTACTGTGTGAAATAAGCTCATTCGGTTCTAGGAATCACTTGCTTTCCTACAAAGAAGGTTGAGTGCAGCAAGTTCAAACTTTCTTGTTTGTGTAATCTAACAAGATGTACAAGTTAGTAGATTCGCCTCATTTCTAAAAGTACTTTGTTGAGAAAACAAACATCTTCATTGCCGAACATTGTACTGTGTGTGAAATAAGCTCATTAGGTTCTAAGAATCAGTTGCTTTCCTACAAAGAAGGTTGAGTGCAGCAAGTTCAAACTTTCCTTTTTTGTGTAATCTAACAAGATGTACAACTAGTAGATTGGCCTCATTTCTAAAGTAGTTTGTTTAGAAAACAAACATCTTCAGTACCTAACACTGTACTGTGTGAAATAAGCTAATTCGGTTCTAGGAATCACTTTAATTTCTACAAAAGAAGGTTGAGTGCAGCAAGTTCAAACTTTCCTAGTTTGTGTAATCTAACAAGATGTACAAGTTAGTAGATTCACGCCTCATTTCTAAAGTAGTTTCTTTGAGAAAACAAACATCTTCATTGCGAACATTGTACTGTGTGAAATAAGCTAATTCGGTTCTAGGAATCACTTGCTTTCCTACAAAGAAGGTTGAGTGCAGCAAGTTCAAACTTTCCTTGTTAATGTAATCTAAAAAGATGTCCAAGTTAGTAGATTCACCTCATTTCTAAAGTAGTTTCTTGAGAAAAACAAACATCTTCATTGCCAAACATTGTACTGTGTGAAATAAGCTAATTCCGTTCTAGGAATCACTTGCTTTCCTACAAAGAAGGTTGAGTTTAGCAAGTTCAAACTTTCCTTGTTTGTGTAATCTAACAAGATGTCCAACTAGTAGATTTTGCCTCATTTCTAAAGTAGTTTCTTTAGAAAACAAACATCTTCAGTACTGAACACTGTACTGTGTGAAATAAGCTCAATTCGCTTCTAGGAATCAGTTTAATTTCTTGAAGAAGGTTGAGTGCAACAAGTTCAAACTTTCCTTTATTTGTGTAATCTAAAAAGATGGCCAAGTTAGCAGATTCGCCTCATTTGTAAAGTACTTTGTTGAGAAAACAAACATCTTCATTGCCGAACATTGTACTGTGTGAAATAAGCTCATTCGGTTCTAAGAATCAGTTGCTTTCCTACAAAGAAGGTTGAGTGCAGCAAGTTCAAACTTTCCTTGTTAATGTAATCTGAAAAGATGCACAACGTAGTAGATTGGCCTCATTTCTAAAGTAGTTTCTTTAGAAAAACAAACATCTTCATTACCGAACACTGTACTGTGTGAAATAAGCTAATTTGCTTCTAGGAATCAGTTTAATTCCTACAAAAGAGGTTGAGTGCAGCAAGTTCAAACTTTCCTTGTTAATGTAATCTAAAAAGATGGCCAAGTTAGTAGATTCGCCTCATTTCTAAAGTACTTTGTTGAGAAAACAAACATCTTCATTGCTTCTAACATTGTACTGTGTGAAATAAGTTCATTCGGTTCTAGGAATCACTTGCTTTCCCTACAAAGATGGTTGAGTGCAGCAAGTTCAAACTTTCCTTGTTAATGTAATCTAAAAAGATGTACAAGTTAGTAGATTCACTCATTTCTAAAGTAGTTTGTTTAAAAACAAACATCTTCATTAAAACATTGGCTATGTGAAATAAGCTATTCGATTCTAGGAATCACTTGCTTTCCTACAAAGAAGTTGAGTGCAGCAAGTTCAAACTTTCCTACTTTGTTTAATCTTAAAAGATGGCCAAGTTATTGGATTCGCCCCTCATTTCTAAAGTAGTTTCTTTAGAAAAGAAACATCTTCAGTGCCGAACACTGTACTGTGTGAAATAAGTTAATTCGCTTAGGAATCAGTTTAATTTCTATGAAAAAGGTTGAGTGCAGCAAAGTTCAAACATTCCTTATTAATGTAATCTAAAAGATGGCCAAGTTAGTAGATTCGCCTCATTTGTAAAAGTACTTTGTTGAAAACAAACATCTTCATTGCCAGAACATTGTACTGTGTAAAATAAGATCATTCGGTTCTAGAATCAGTTGTTTTCCTACAAAGAAAGGTTGAGTGCAGCAAGTTCAAACTTTCCTGGTTAATGTAATCTGAAAAGATGCAAAACGTAGTAGATTGGCCTCATTTCTAAAGTAGTTTCTTTAGAAAAGAAACATCTTCATGGCCAAAACTGTACTGTGTGAAATAAGTTAATTTGGTTCTAGGAATCAGTTTAATTTCTACAAAGAAGGTTGAGTGCAGCAAGTTCAAACTTTCCTTGTTAATGTAATCTAAAAAGATGGCCAAGTGAGAAGATTCGCTCATTTGTAAAGTACTTTGTTGAGAAAACAAACATCTTCATTGCCGAATATTGTACTGTGTGAAATAAGCTCATTCGGTTCTAGGAATCAGTGCTTTACTACAAAGATGGTTGAGTGCAGCAAGTTCAAAAATTTCCTTGTTAATGTAATCTGAAAAGATGCACAACTTAGTAGATTGGACTCATTTCTAAAGTAGTTTCTTTTTAAAACAAACATCTTCATTACAGAACACTGTGCTATGTGAAATGAGCTAAGTTCGATTCTAGGAATCACTTGCTTTCCTACAAAGAAGGTTCAGTGCAGCTAGTTCAAACATTCCTACTTTGTGTAATCCAACAAGATGTAAAAGTTAGTAGATTCGCCTCATTTCTAAAGTAGTTTCTTGAAAAGAAACATCTTCAGTACCTAACACTGTAGTGTGTGAAATAAGCTAATTCTGTTCTTAGGAATCAGTTGTTTTCTACAAAGAGAGGTTGAGTGCAGCTTGTTCAAACTTTCCTTGTTAATGTAATCTAAAAAGATGGCCAATTTAGTAGATTCGCCTCATTTTAAAGTAGTTTGTTGAGAAAACAAACATCTTCATTGCCGAACATTGTACTGTGTGAAATAAGCTCATTCCCAGTTTCTAGGAACAGTTGCTTTCCTACAAAGAGGTTGAGTGCAGCCAAGTTCAAACTTTCCTAGTTAATGTAATCTGAAAAGATGCACAGCTTAGTAGATTCGCCTCATTTCTAAAGTAGTTTCTTTAGAAAACAAACATCTTCATTGCTGAACACTGTAATGTGTGAAATAAGCTAATTCGGTTCTACAAGGAATCAGTTGCTTTCCTACAAAGAAAGGTTGAGTGCAGCAAGTTCAAACTTTCCTTGTTAATGTAATCTAAAAAGATGTACAAGTTAGAAGATTCACCTCATTTGTAAAGTACTTTGTTGAGAAAAACAAACATCTTCATTGCCAAACATTGTACTGTGTGAAATAAACTAATTGGTTCTAGGAATCATTTGCTTTCCTACAAAGATGGTTGAGTGCAGCAAGTTCAAACTTTCCTTGTTTGTGTAATCTGACAAGATGTACCAACTTAGTAGATTGCCCTCATTTCTAAAGTAGTTTGTTTAGAAAACAAACATCTTCATTGCCAGAACACTGTACTGTGTGAAATAAGCTAATTCGATTCTAGGGAATCACTTGCTTTCCTACAAAGAAGGTTGAGTGCAGCAAGTTCAAACTTTCCAACTTTGTGTAATCTAACAAGATGTACAACTTAGTGGATTCGCCTCCTTTCTAAAGTAGTTTCTTTAGAAAACAAACATCTTCATTGCCGAACACTGTACTGTGTGAAATAAGCTAATGGGTTCTAGGAATCACTTAATTTCCTGAGAAGAAGGTTGAGTGCAGCAAGTTCAAACTTTCCTAGTTTATGTAATCTAAAAAGATGGCCAAGTTAGTAGATTCGCCTCATTTCTAAAAATAGTTTCTTGAGAAAACAAACATCTTCATTGCCAAACATTGTACTGTGTGAAATAAGCTAATTCAGTTCTAGGAATCACTTGCTTTCCTACAAAGAAGGTTGAGTGCAGCCAGTTCAAACTTTCCTAGTTAATGTAATCTAAAAAGATGTACAAATTAGTAGATTCGCCTCATTTCTAAAGTAGTTTTTTTAGAAAACCAAACATCTTCATTGCAGAACATTGTACTGTGTGAAATAAGGTAATTGGTTCTAGGAATCAGTTGCTTTCCTACAAAGAAGGTTAGGTGCAGCAAGTTCAAACTTTCCTAGTTAATGTAATCTGACAAGATGTACAAGTTAGTAGATTCACCTCATTTCTAAAGTAGTTTATTTAGAAAACAAACATCTTCATTACCAAACACTGTACTATGTGAAATGAGCTAGTTCGGTTCTAGGAATCACTTGCTTTCCTACAAAGAAGGTTGAGTGCAGCAAGTTCAAACTTTCCTACTTTGTGTAATCTAACAAGATGTACAAGTTCATGGATTCGCCTCATTTTCAAAGTAGTTTCTTGAGAAAACAAACATCTTCATTGGGCAACACTGTACTGTGTGAAATAAGCTAATTCGGTTCTAGGAATCACTTTAATTTCTACAAAAGAAGGTTGAGTGCAGCAAGTTCAAACTTTCCTAGTTAATGTAATCTAAAAGATGTACAAGGTTAGAACATTCGCCTCATTTCTAAAGTAGTTTGTTGAGAAAACAAACATCTTCATTGCCGAACATTGTACTGTGTGAAATAAGCTCATTGGGTTCTAGGAATCACTTGCTTTCCTACAAAGAAGGTTGAGTGCAGCAAGTTCAAACTTTCCTTGTTAATGTAATCTAACAAGATGTACAAGTTAGTAGATTCGCCTAATTTCTAAAAAGTAGTTTGTTGAGAAAACAAACATCTTCATTGCAAACATTGTACTGTGTGAAAAAAGCTAATGGTTCTAGGAATCACTTGTTTTTCCTACAAAGAAGGTTGAGTGCAGCAAGTTCAAACTTTCCTGTTAATGTAATCTGACAAAGATGTACAACGTAGTAGATTGGCCTCATTTCTAAAGTAGTTTCTTTAGAAAAAAAAAACATCTTCAGTACCTAACATTGTACTGTGTGAAATAAGCTAATTTGCTTCTAGGAATCAGTTTAATTTCTAAAAGAGAAGGTTGAGTGCAGCAAGTTCAAAACTTTCCTTGTTTGTGTAATCTAAAAAGATGGCCAAGTTAGTAGATTCGCCTCATTTCTAAAGTAGTTTGTTGAGAAAACAAACATCTTCATTGCTAACATTGTACTGTGTGAAATAAGCTCATTCGGTTCTAGGAATCACTTGCTTTCCTACAAAGATGGTTGAGTGCAGCAAGTTCAAACTTTCCTTGTTAATGTAATCTGAAAAGATGTACAACTTAGTAGATTGGCCTCATTTCTAATGTAGTTTGTTTGAAAACAAACATCTTCATTACCAAACACTGTACTATGTGAAATAAGCTAATTCGGTTCTAGGAATCACTTGCTTTCCTACAGAAGAAGGTTGAGTTCAGCAAGTTCAAACATTCCCAGTTTGTTTAAACTAACAAGATGTACAAGTTATTGGATTCGCCTCATTTCTAAAGTAGTTTCTTTAGAAAACAAACATCTTCAGTGCCGAACACTGTACTGTGTGAAATAAGTTAATTCGGCTCTAGGAATCAGTTTAATTTCTACAAGAAGGTTGAGTGCAGCAAGTTCAAACTTTCCTTGTTAATGTAATCTCAAAAGATGTACAAGTTAGAACATTCACTTCATTTTATAAAGTAGTACTTTGTTGAGAAAACAAACATCTTCATTGCTGAGCATTGTACTGTGTGAAATAAGCTCATTCGGTTCTGAGAATCAGTTGCTTTCCTACAAAGAAGGTTGAGTGCAGCAAGTTCAAACTTTCCTAGTTAATGTAATGTGAAAAGATGTAAAAGTTAGTAGATTGGCCTCATTTCTAAAGTAGTTTCTTTAGAAAACAAACATCTTCATTGCCGAAAACTGTACTGTGTGAAATAAGTTAATTCGGTTCTGGAATCAGTTTAATTTACTACAAAGAAGGTTGAGTGCAGCAAGTTCAAACTTTCCTTGTTAATGTAATCTAAAAAGATGGCCAAGTTAGAAGATTCACCTCATTTGTAAAGTACTTTGTTGAGAAAACAAACATCTTCATTGCCAACATTGTACTGTGTGTGAAATAAGCTAATTCGGTTCTAGGAATCAGTTGCTTTCCTACAAAGAAGGTTGAGTGCAGCAAGTTCAAACTTTCCTTGTTAATGTAATCTAAAAAGATGTACAACTTAGTAGATTGGCCTCATTTCTAAAGTAGTTTGTTTAGAAAACAAACATCTTCATTATCAACACTGTACTATGTGAAATGAGCTAGTTCAATTCTTAAGAATCACTTGCTTTCCCTACAAAAAAGGTTGAGTGCAGCAAGTTCAAACATTCCTACTTTGTGTAAACTAACAAGATGTACAAGTTAGTGGATTCAGCTCATTTCCTAAAGTAGTTTCTTTAGAAAAACAAACATCTTCATTGCCAACACTGTACTGTGTGAAATAAGCCATTTCGGTTCTAGGAATCAGTTTAATTTCTACGAAGAAGGTTGAGTGCAGCAAGTTGAAACTTTCCTTGTTAATGTAATCTCAAAAAGATGGCCAATTTAGAAGATTCGCCTCATTTGTAAAGTACTTTGTTGAGAAAACAAACATCTTCATTGGAGAACATTGTACTGTGTGAAATAAGCTCAATTTGGTTCTAAGAATCAGTTGCTTTCCTACAAAGAAGGTTGAGTGCAGCAAGTTCAAACTTTCCTTCTTAATGTAATCTAACAAGATGCACAACTTAGTAGATTGGCCTCATTTCTAAAGTAGTTTCTTTAGAAAACAAACATCTTCAGTACCTAACATTGTACTGTGTGAAATAAGTTAATTAAACCCTCTAGGAATCAGTTGCTTTTCTACAAAGAAGGTTGAGTGCAGCAAGTTCAAACTTTCCTTGTTTGTGTAATCTAACAAGATGGCCAAGTTAGTAGATTCGCCTCATTTGTAAAGTAGTTTGTTGAGAAAAAACAAACATCTTCATTGCCTAACATTGTACTGTGTGAAATAAGCTCATTCGGTTCTAGGAATCAGTAGCTTTCCTACAAAGATGGTTGAGTACAGCAAGTTGAAACTTTCCTTTTGTGTAATCTTAAAAGATGCACAATTTAGTAGATTGCCCTCATTTCTAAAGTAGTTTGTTTAGAAAACAAACATCTTCATTACCGAACACTGTACTATGTGAAATGAGCTAGTTCTATTCTAGGAATCACTTGCTTTCCCTACAAAGAAGGTTGAGTGCAGCAAGTTCAAACTTTCAACTTTGTGAAATCTAACAAGATGTACACATGTTAGTGGATTCACCTCCTTTCTAAAGTAGTTTCTTTTAGAAAACAAACATCTTCAATGCCGAACACTGTACTGTGTGAAATAAGTTAATTGGCTTCTAGGAATCAGTTTAATTTCTTGAAGAAGGTTGAGTGCAACAAGTTCAAACTTTCCTTTTAATGTAATCTAAAAAGATGGCCCAGTTAGAAGATTCGCCTCATTTGTAAAGAAGTACTTTGTTGAGAAAACAAACATCTTCATTGTCCGAACATTGTACTGTGTGAAATAAAGCTCATTCAGTTCTGAGGAATCAGTTGCTTTCCTACAAAAGAAGGTTGAGTGCACCAAGTTCAAACTTTCCTTGTTAATGTAATCTAAAAAATTAAAAGTTAGTAGATTCGACTCA
>JAEOAD010002540.1:0-26812 GCA_036365145.1 Orientallactaga sibirica | reverse complement strand
AGAAAAACTAAAATATACAATCAATCAAATAATTCTGATCAAAAGACTGAAACTTTGACTTTACATTGCCTAAATACCGGGCATGGTTAGCAAGCGAAGCGATGACGTACAACCCATTTGGCAAACGTCTATTAGGTCCTGCTAAGGGAGACGACTCGATAATCTTTGAAAATTACAGAAAAGCCCTATGTGTTCTATATTTGCCAGGAGACACACAGATGGCTATGGAATTTTTCATGATAGAAAATTCAGTGCTGGTTTCAGAAACTTTCCAGCAGATCACCTGAAACAAAATAACACAGGTACAGGACAGAGTCACATGGGGTCATCACACGAAGAGTCGACATCACAGAAACTCCCTTCAGCGGAATCCAGAGGAATGCTTTCGCTGGCACTTACTATGTATGTTAGGACATTAGAAGGATTGAATTCTGAAGTTGACACTTCTTAGAAGTTATTCTAACTTTTCAGGAAACCAAATGTGAATAATTACATGTTATAAGGCTTTGTTTTTTGGAAGTTCAGGCCAGCCTGAGATTCCACAGTGAATTCTCGTTAGCCAGACTACAACCATTGCTACCTTGTACCCCTTCCAAAAATTATGTATGTATATATGTATGTATGTATGTATGTATATGTGTGTGTGTGTGTGTGTCGTGTGGTGTGCGTGTATGTTTCTGTGTTGATGGACACACATTTACATATGGCCTTAAACCTAATCTATTAAGAGACTATATATAAAAATTTATATACATTCACCTATAATTATATATATTAAACATATTTATGTATTATGTATTATGAAGAGCGATATAAAAATCTAAAATACATGTAATTATGTTTATGCATATCAGATACGTAAATACAACATATATTTATATATCTAATATATGTATAAATTCCATATATATTCATATATGAACTCAGATATTTACCTATAAGTTTATATAATTTAATATCTATTCATATGTGTATATATTCTGGGTGAGCGGGCAGTAAAAGAACACTTTGTTCCTCACTTGCCTCACGGAGTTCTCACTCTCCTTCAGGATCCTGCACCGAAACACCCAGAAGCTCACTTCCAGAAAGCCTGAGTCCTCTCGTCATCAACAACAATGACAGGCGGACACTGGTCCAAATGAGTGGACTCAGAGCCGGAAGAAGATTTTTAGAAATCTCTCTACCTTGAAGTATTTCAAGCAGGGCCTTGGTCTCCTGGCGGCCGGCTTCCTAGCACCTGGGGGCCTTTCCCGTCAGCCCTCACGATCTCCTTAGTTAGGCTGGGCCATTCCTAGGAAAACACCCTCTGTGACCTGTTTGTTCATTTGCCAGACATCCCCTTCCAGTAGGCCTCGTAACTAGAGTGATGGCATGAAATGTAGATATCGCTCCATTTCCAAAAAGACCCTTCCGCTCACCACCTGTCCCCTGGCTCAGCAGTCAAACTCAGGCAGCCATTTGGAGCGTTTTTGGAAAGAGCAGATTCTCTAACCCTCCGGGTCACCGCGACAACGTTCACGAGTTAGAGAATCTGAGGCGAACAGGCCAGGAGAGAGGCCTAGGTGTTCAGGGACTCTCTGCGTGGGAGAAAAGCAGGGCTCGGACAAGCACCTGGGTATCTCACATCTGTCTGGGACCTCAGAACTGACAGAGGTTTTAAGATATTCAGTAGGAGTTTTGAAGAGCGCCCTTTTCTGCCTGAGTGAGGCTCACACTTGCAGTAGCCCAGCAGACCTGGTGGAGTGTCCAGAGATGGCGGGGAAGGAGCAGTGTCTCAGCTGCTGTGCACGAAATCAGATGTGCGCGCCCCCTTGTGTCCAAGTGCGGCATTGCACCCTTGCGTAACTTTGCATCTGACTAAACGTGGCGCCTGGACTGAAATCCTCAGAAGTTGAACCAGTGTTCTTAGGGTTAGAAGCCAGGCGCGTTAACCCTGGTATTCTCTCAGCCCAAATTCCATGAATTCATATAAGCCTTATGAGCTGAAGAGTGGGCAGAAGGAATCGAAGCTCAGACTTGGAAGAGAGTGTACCTTGAAACTGGTCCGCCAGAAGGAGGCGCTTGAAAACGTTTCTGACAACACGGTGGATGCAGGTGTGGTGATGAACCACAACAAGGGCAAGGTATGGAAAAATCGCCAGTATGTAGACTGTCTTCATTCAGTCACTTTTAAAAACATCGCAAAGCAAAAATATGAAAAAACAAGTGAAGGAAGGAGGAAGGAAGGAAGGAAGGAAGGAAGGAAGGAAGGAAGAAAGGAAAGGAAGGAAGAAGGAAAGAGAGGAAGAAGGACAGACAGCAAAGACTCAAAAAGCAAGCAAGCAGCAGAGAAAGAAAGAAAAACTAAAATATACAATGAATCAAATGAATTCTGATGTGAAAAGACTGAAGCTTGACTTCACATTGCCTAATGCCAGGCATAGTTGTAAGCGAAACATTGACACTAACCATTTGGCAAACGTCTATTGGAAGCCACCACTGGGAGACGACTCTATAATCTTTGAAAATTACAGAAAAACCCTATGTGTTCTATCTTTGCAGGAGAGACACACAGGTGGCTATGGAGCCTTTTCATGATAGAAAATTCAGTACTGGTTTCAGAAACTTTCCAGCAGATCACCTGGGAAAGAAAATAACACAGACACAAAGACAGAGTCACATGGGGTCATCACGAAAAGGTCGACATCACAGAAGCCTCCCTTCAACGGAATCCAGAAGTGCTCGCTGGCACTTACTATGTATGTTAGGACATTAGAAGGATTGAATTCAGAGATTGACACTTCATGAAGTTATTCTTTTCAGAAACCAATTGTGAATAAGTACATGTTATAAGGCTTTGGCTGGTAGTTCAAGGCCAGCCTGAGATTCCTGATAATTCTGTGTTAGCCAGACTACAACCATTGCTACCTTGTACCCCCTCAAAAATTATGTATGTATGTATGTATGTATGTATGTATGTATGTATATGTGTGTGTGTGTGTGTGTGTGTGGTGTGCGTGTATGTTTCTGTGTTGATGGACACACACATTAACATATGGCACCAAACCTATCCCATTGAGATATATATTAAAATTTATATACATTCACCTATAATTATATATATTAGTATATGTATGTATTATGTATTATGAATAACGTATAAAAATCTAAAATACATGTAATTATATTTATACATGTCAGTATATAGAAATACATAAATATATATTGATATATCTAATATATGTATAAATTTCATGTGTATATTCATATATGAACTTGATATTTACCTATATGTTTATATATATATTTAACATCTATTCATATGTGTATATATTCTGGGTGAGCGGGCAGTAAAAGAACACTGTCTCGCACCTCACGGAAATTCTCACTCTCTTCCAGGATCCTGCACCGACACCCGAGCTCACTTCAGAAAACCCTGAGTCCTCTCGTCAACAACAATGACACAGCGAGACACTGGTCCAAGTAATTGGACTCAGAGCCCCGGAAGATTTTAAATCTCTCTACCTTAGTATTTCAAGCAGGGCCTTGGTCTCTAGCGGCCGGTTTCTAACTCCTCGAGGCCCTTCCCATCAGCCTCCACGATCTCCTTAGTTAGGCTGGGCCATTCCTAGGAAAACACACCTCTGTGACCTGTTTGTTCATTTTCCAGACATCCCCTTCCGTAGGCTCAGAACTAAGAGTGATGGCATGAAATGTAAGATATCGCTCCATTTCCAAAAAGACCCTTCCGCTCACCGCCTGTCCCCTGGCTCAGCAGTCCAAAACTCAGGCGGCCATTTGGAGCAAGGCTTGAAAGAGCAGATTGAACTCGGGTGAGGACGATGTCTACCTGAGGTTAGAGAATCTAAATGGACGGCCAGGAGAAGGCCTGGGTGTTCCAGGGACTTCTGCGTGGGAGAAAAACGGCCCGACAAGCACCTGAGTCATCTGCTCACATCTGTCTGGGACCTCCAGAACTGACAGAGGTTTTAAGATATTCAGTAATTTTGAGCGCCTTTCTGCCTGAGTGAGGCTCACACTTGCAACCCAGCAGACCTGGTGGAGTGTCAGAGATGGGCGCGGGTGGCAGTGTCTCAGCTGCTGTGCACGAAATCAAGATGCGCGCCCTGTGTCCAAGTGCGGCATTGCACCTTGCGTAACTTTGCATCTGACTAAACGTGGCACCTGGAGACTGAAATCCCACCAGGATTCGGAATCCAGTGTTCTTAGGTTAGAAGCGGCGCGTTAACCCCTAAGTATTCTCTCCAGCCCAGAAATTCCCTTTTAATCCTTATAAGCCTTATGAGCTGAAGAGGCAGAAGGAATCGAGAAGCTCAGACTTGGAAAGTGTACCTTGAGGCACGGAGTCGCCAGAGAAGGAGGCGCTTGAGAACCTTCCTGACAACACGGTGGGATGCAGGTGGTGATGAACCACAACAAGGGCAAGGTATGGAAAATCGCTAGTATGTCATTTCTTCATTCAGTCACACTTGCAAAACATCGCAGCCAAAAATAACAGAAAGAAAAAAGTGAAGGAAGGAAGGAAGGAAGGAAGGAAGGAAGAAGGAAAAGAAAGAAAGGAAAGGGAAGGAAGAAAGGAAAGGAAGGAAGAAGGACAGACAGCAAAGACTCAAGCAAGCAAGCAACAGAGAAAGAAAGAAAACTAAAATATACAATGAATCAAATGAATTACGATCGAAAAAAGACTGAAGCTTTGACTTTACATTGCCTAAATGCCAGGCATAGTTGTGGGAAGGGAAGGATGACACACAACCCATTTGGCAAACGTCTATTAGGTCCCGCTGCTGAGACGACTGATAATCTTTGAAAATTACAGAAAAACCCTATGTGTTCTATCTTGCAGGAGACACAGATGGCTATGGAGGCCTTTTTTCATGATAGAGAAAAATTCAGTGCTGGTTTAAAACTTTCCAGCAGATCACCTGGGAAGAAAATAACACAGACACAAAGACAGAGCCACATGGGGTCATCACGAAAGTCGACATCACAGAAGCCTCCCTTCAACTGAGATCCAGAGAATGCTCAACTGGCACTTACTATGTATGTTAGACATTAGAAGGATTGAATTCTGAGATTGACACTTCTTAGAAGTTATTCTAACTTTCCAGGAAACCAACTGTGAATAAGTACATGTTATAAGGCTTTGGCTGGTAGTCTCAAAGGCCAGCCTGAGATTCCACAGAGAAATTGTGTTAGCCTGGCCAGCCATTGCTACCTTGTACCCTCCAAAATTATGTATGTATGTATGTATGTATGTATGTATGTATGTATGTGTGTATATGTGTGTGTGTGTGTGTGTGTGTGTGGTGCGTGTATGTTTCTGTGTTGATGGATACACATTAACATATGGCCTTAAACCTAATCCCATTGAGATATATTAAAAATTTATATACATTCACCTATAATTATATATATTAGTATATGTATGTATTATGTATTATGAATAACGTATAAAATCTAAAATACATGTGTAATTATATTTTATGCATATCATATAAATAAATTACATAACATATATTTATATATCTAATATATGTATAAATTTCCCCATATGTATATTCATATATGAACTCAGACATTTACCTTATAAGTTTATATATAATTTAAATATCTATTCATATGTGTATATATTCTGGGTGAGCGGGCAGGTAAAGAACACTGTTCCCCACCTCACGGAGTTCCTTACTCTCCTTCCAGGATCCTGCACCGACACCTGAGCCTCACTTCAGAAAACCTGAGTCCCTCCTCATCACCAACAACAATGACAGGCGAGACAGTGGTCCAAGTAATTGGACTCAGAGCCCCGGGAAGATTTTTTAAATCTCTCTACCTTAGTATTTCAAGTAGGGCCTTGGTCTCCGCCGGCCGGCTTCTACCTCTCGAGGCCCTTCTCCCATCAGCCTCCACGATCTCCTTAGTTAGGCTGGGCCATTCCAGGAAAACACACCCTCTGTGACCTGTTTGTTCATTTTTCAGAAATCCCCTCCGGTAGGCTCAGAACGCGAGTGATTGCATGAAATGTAAGATATCGCTCCATTTCCAAAAGACCTTCCGCTCACCGCCTGTCCCCTGGCTCAGCAGTCCAAACTCAGGCGGCCATTTGGAGTTTTGAACGAGCAGACTTAACCTCGTGACCGCGACGCTGCTCACCTGAGGTTAGAGAATCTGGGGCCAGACGGGCCAGGAGAAGGCCTGCGTTCCAGGGACTCTCTGCGTGGGAGAAAAACGGCTCGGACAAGCACCTGAGTCATCTGGGCTCACATCTGTCTGGGACCTCCAGAACTGACAGAGGTTTTAGATATTCCAGTAGGAGTTTTGAGCGCCTTTTCTGCCTGGAGTGAGGCTCACACTTCGGGCAACCCAGCAGACCTGGTGGAGTGTCAGAGATGGGCGGGCAGGCAGTGTCTCATGCTGTGCACGAAATCAAGATGTGCCCCTTGTGTCCAAGTGCGCATTGCACCCTAAGCGTAACTTGCATCTGACTAAACGTGGCACCTGGAGACTGAAATCCCACCCAGGATTCGACCTAGTGTTCTTAGGGTTAGAAGCCAATGCATTAACCCCAAGTATTCTCCAGCCCAGAAACTCCCTTGAATTCCTTATGTTTTTTATGAGCTGAAGAGTGGGCAGAAGGAATCGACAAGCTCAGACTTGGAAAGTGTACCTTGAGGCACGGAGTCGCCAGAAGGAGGCGCTTGAGAACCTTCCTGACAACACGGTGGATGCAGGTGTGGTGATGGACCACAACAAGGGCAAGGTATGGAAAAAAATCGCCAGTATGTCATTTCTTCATTCAGTCACACTTGCAAAACATCGCAAAGCAAAAATAACAAAAGAAAACAAGGGAAGGGAAGGAAGAAAGACAAAGAAAGGAAAAGAAGGAAGAAAGGAAAGAATAAAGAAGGATAGACAGCAAAGAATCAAGCAAGCAAGCAACAGAGAAAGAAAGAAAAACCTAAAATATACAATGAATCAAATGAATTACGATCGAAACAGCCTGAAGCTTTGACTTTACATTCACCAAATGCCAGGCATAGTTGTAAGCTGGTTGATGATGACACACAACCCATTTGGCAAAACGTCTATTAGGTCCTGCTAAGGAGACGACTGATAATCTTGAAAATTACAGAAACCCTATGTGTTCTATCTTTGCAGGAGACACAGATGGCTTATGTAGGCCTTTTCCGCGTGATAGAGAAAATTCAGTGCTGGTTTCAGAAACTTTCCAGCAGATCACCTGGGAAAGAAAATAACACAGACACAAGGACAGAGTCACATGGTGTCATCACATGAAAAGTCGACATCACAGAAGCATCCCTTCAACTGGAGATCCAGAGAATGCTCGCTGGCACACTTACTATGTATGTGACATTAGGAGGATTGAATTCTGAGATTGAAACTTCTTAGAAGTTATTCTAACTTTTCCAGGAAACCAATTGTGAATAAGTACATGTTATAAGGCTTTGGCTGGAAGTTCAAGGCCAGCCTGAGATTCCACAGTGAATTCTGTGTTAGCCCGGGCTACAGCCATTGCTACCTTGTACCCCCTCCAAAAATTATGTATGTATGTATGTATGTATGTATGTATGTATGTATATGTGTGTGTGTGTGTGTGTGTGTGTGCGTGTGGTGTGCGTGTATGTTTCTGTGTTGATGGACACACATTTAAATATGGACTTAAACCTAATCCTATTGAGATATATATAAAAATTTATATACATTCACCTATAATTATATATATTAGTATATGTATGTATTATGTATTATGAATAACGTATAAAAATCTAAAATACATGTAATTATATTTTTATGCATATCATATACGTAAATACATAACATATATATTTATATATCTAATATATGTATAAATTTCCATTATATTCATATATGAACTCAGACATTTATACTATAAGTTTATATATAATTTAAATATCTATTCATATGTGTATATATTCTGGGTGAGCTGGCAGTAAAGAACACTGTTCCTCGCACCTCACGGAGTTCTCACTCTCCTCTTCCAGGATCCTGCACCGACACCCGAGCTCACTTCAGAAAACCTGAGTCCCTCTCGTCATCAACAACAATGACAGGCGAGACAGTGGGTCCAAGTAATTGGACTCAGAGCCCGGGAAGATTTTTAAATCTCTCTACCTTAGTATTTCAAGCAGGGCCTTGGTCTCTAAGCGGCCGGTTTAACTCCTCGAGGCCCTTTCCCATCAGCCCTCCACGATCTCCTTAGTTAGGGCTGGGCCATTCTAGGAAAACACACCCTCTGTCACCTGTTTGTTCATTTTTCAGACATCCTTCTTCGGTAGGCTCGTAACTAAGAGTGATGGCATGAAATGTAAGATATCGCTCCATTTCCAAGAAGACCCTTCCGCTCACCGCCTGTCCCCCTCTGGCTCAGCAGTCCAAACTCAGGCGGCCATTTGAGCGTTTTTGAACGAGCTTTCTAACTCAGGTGACCGCGACGCGTTCACCCGAGGTTAGAGAATCTGAGGCCAGACGGGCCAGGAGAAGGCCTGGGTGTTCCAGGGACTCTCTGCGTGGGAGAAAAACGGGGCTCCGGACAAGCACCTGAGTCATCTGCTCACATCTGTCTGGGACCTCCAGAACTGACAGAGGTTTTAAGATATTCAGTAGGAGTTTTGAGCGCCTTTTTCTGCCTGAGTGAGGCTCACACTTCTGGTAACCCAGCAGACCTGGTGGAGTGTCAGAGATGGGCGGGCAGGCAGTGTCTCAGCTGCTGTGCACGAAATCAAGATGTGCGCGCCCCCTTGTGTCCAAGTGCGGCATTGCACCCATGCATAACTTTGCATCTGACTAAACGTGGCACCTGGAGACTGAAATCCCACTCAGGATTCAAACCAGTGTTCTTAGGGTTAGAAGCCAGGCGCATTAACCCCTAAGTATTCTCTCCAGCCCAGAAATTCCCTTTAATTCCTTATAAGCCTTATGAGCTGAAGAGTGGGCAGAAGGAATCGAGAAGCTCAGACTTGGAAGTGTACCTTGAGGCACGGAGTCGCCAGAAGGAGGCGCTTGAAAACCTTTCTGACAACACGGTGGATGCAGGTGTGGTGATGGACCACAACAAGGGGCAAGGTATGGAAAAATCGCCAGTATGTCATTTCTTCATTCAATCACACACTTGCAAAACATCGCAAAGCCAAAATAACAAAAGAAAAAACAAGGGAAGGAAGGAAGGAAGGAAGGAAGGAAGGAAGGAAGGAAAGAAGGAAAGAAAGGAAAGGGAAGGAAGAAAGGAAGGAAGAAGAAGGAGAGACAGCAAAGACTCAAGGAAGCAAGCAACAGAGAAAGAAAGAAAAACTAAAATATACAATGAATCAAATGAATTACGATCGAAAAAGACTGAAGCTTTGACTTTTCATTGCGTAAATGCCAGGCCTAGTTGTGGCGAAACGACACACAACCCATTTGGCAAACGTCTACTAGGTCCTGCTAAGGAGACGACTCGATAATCTTTGAAAATTACAGAAAAACCCTATGTGTTCTATCTTTGCAGGACACACAGATGGCTATGGAGGCCTTTTTCATGATAGAGAAATTCAGTGCTGGTTTCAGAAACTTTCCAGCAGATCACCTGGGAAAGAAAATAACACAGACACAAGGACAGAGTCACATGGTGTCATCATATGAAAAAGTCGACATCACAGAAGCCTCCCTTCAACTGAGATCCAGAGAATGCTCGCTGGCACTTACTATGTATGTTAGGACATTAGAAGTATTGAATTCTGAGATTGACACTTCTTAGAAGTTATTCTAACTTTTCCAGGAAACCAATTGTGAATAAGTACATGTTATAAGGCTTTGGCTGGAAGTTCAAGGCCAGCCTGAGATTCCACAGTGAATTCTGTGTTAGCCCGGGCTACAGCCATTGCTACCTTGTACCCCCTCCAAAAATTATGTATGTATGTATGTATGTATGTATGTATGTATGTATGTATGTATATGTGTGTGTGTGTGTGCGTGTGTGGTGTGCATGTATGTTTCTGTGTTGATGGACACACATTTACATATGGCCTTAAACCTAATCCTATTGAGATATATATAAAAATTTATATACATTCACCTATAATTATATATATTAGTATATATATGTATTATGTATTATGAATAACGTATAAAAATCTAAAATACATGTAATTATATTTTATGCATATCATATACGTAAATACATAACATATATTCATATATCTAATTTATGTATAAATTTCCATGTATATTCATATATGAACTCAGACATTTACCTATAAGTTTATATATAATTTAAATATCTATTCATATGTGTATATATTCTGGGTGAGCGGGCAGTAAAAGAACACTGTTCCTCGCACCTCACGGAGTTCTCACTCTCCTTCCAGGATCCTGCACCGACACCCGAGCTCACTTCAGAAAACCTGAGTCCCTCTCGTCATCAACAACAATGACAGGCGAGACAGTGGTCCAAGTAATTGGACTCAGAGCCCGGAAGATTTTTAAATCTCTCTACCTTTGTATGGCACAATACAGGCCTGGTCCTAGCCAGACCGCATGGCAAAAGACAATACGAAGTGGCTTCTGTAAAGTGGCATTTTGCGCAGGCTTGATTTGACCACAGTTACAGCCCCATGCTTTCATGACAAGCCTAGTACGAGATGTCCTGTCCAGAGACAAGCTCTCATTGGTCACCAAAAGGGGACCGCCCCATACAAGGATTAACAGCCCCTTAAAACCCATTTACACTTCTTGAATAAACGAGATTGTGGATTCTCGCCCACTTTCACCCAACTCCCGGAGTCTGTATCGTGACTCTGCGCTGCTCACCCCATTGACGCAGAGACCCTATCGTCCCTCCTGAGCTGGCCTTGGGACCCCCATCTGGCGCCTGAACAGGGACCCTCTGCCCCGACGTCGGTGTTTTAGCAAGACACCCCATCCGTGACACCCCTGCCCCATCGGCATCTGGTGAGATGCCCCCGTTGAATGTCCCGTGGAGCCGTTGACCAGCCTCGGCGTTTGGCAGAATGGCAAAACGCCCAGTTCTTTCGAAGCCCCTCCCATGAGTAGCCCCCTCGGCGATGCCTTGTCCCTGAAAGTTCACTGAGCAAAGCTCCCAGTTCTTCATTGGTGAGAGAAAACGGCTAACCGTTGCCTGTGGGTGAGCAGGCAGCCCCTTCCCCCCTTTCTTCCTTTGTTTGTCCTCACCTTCCCCCCAGTAAGGCACACACTGCCGCACGGCCCTAAGCCTGTGTTGGCCCCTCCCCCCACTAAGCACAAGACACGTGGGTCCTAAACAATCTATCCGTATGTCTCAGCTGGCCCCAGCATTAGGACTTGTGGTTTGCATGATTATCCTCTGGTCTATCATCTTTGATCTGGGTTATTATTTTTCTCAGTCTCTTTGATTCAGGAGTGTCCCAGCCCAGCCCCCCCATCAAACAACACCACGCGGCAATGGACAGCCTCCCTCCCCACCAGAGGACGCCGCAATTGCAAGCTCTTAAGGCCCTCCTTCTGCCATGTGGCTTAAAATTAAAACAAAAAGACCTCCATAGCTTTTGGGATGCAACTCTTGTTTTTAGCCCCATGGATCACTCCGACAACATCTGTGACACTAACATTTGGTCCCGGGTCCTAGTCCTTGCCAAAACCCGCGAGGTTTATAAAGGCACACCTTCCTGCTCCATTCTTTTCTATTCTCCTTGCCATAATTGCCGGCCTTAAAGGCTGCACAGTACAGAAATCATTTATGCCCATAACAAACAATATGAAGAGGAACCTGAATTGGCTCTTCACAGCTCGTCCCTCCCAGCCCCTCTTCCGATAACTTGGATGAGGAGGAACTAAAACCTTTAAATGATAATAAGCTGCCACACAACCCCTCCTGCTACGGCCACACTTGCAACCACCCTCCCCTCATTACCCTTCCAAGGACCTCCCCCGCTCAGCCCTGGACACACCCAGGTGACTGCCGGTTCCCTGACACGCCCCTTCGCCGCCTTCCTGTTAACGTAGGGCCGGATGCGACAATCAGGCCATGGCTCCCCACCCTCTTTGATCTGGCCCTCATCCGTAAGGCAGCCCAGGAATCCGGCGTTGATTCTGCTTACTTTGAACAAGTCCTTTTACAATGGGCCATCCATCTTCAGACTTATTATGACTGGTATTCCCTCCTCAAGGCAGTTCTTTTCCCCTCTGAATTCCTCCAATGGAAAGCCGCCTATAGTGACCTTGCGGAATCCCAGGCCCGCCAAAATCTTAGGGATGGAATTCCAATTACCTTGGACATGCTCCTTGGCACAGGACCTTATACAGACCCTGTATCACAAGCCACAGTGGGCATACACACCTACTTTGACCAAATTAAATCATTATCTCTTCAAGGGCTTAAGGCCTGCCTCCCACAGAAGCCGTATACCTATTTTCGTAATCTGGTCCAGGGCGCTTCTGAGGGCTTCACAGATTTCCTCTCTCGTGTGACAGAGTCCGTGGACCGTCACTCCCCTGGCCCCGCCAGGGACGCTTTAGTTAAGCAACTGGCATGGGAAGGAGCATCCGCAGCAGCGTGTAATGCTATTGCTGCCGTCGTAATGAGGGACTCCATAAATGGATTGTAGCTACCAAGGATATCAATCCTGTGTCTGCCCCTCGAGGCCCCAGCCACCTCAATACAAACCCTGACCATGGGTCAAAAGCCTACCAACAACCACCCCTCTGCTGGGGCTGTGGCAAACCGGGACACCTTCAGAGGACCTGTCCAAACACAACTAAGCTATTTTCAGGCCCCAACCCCTGCCCTAAATGTCAAAGGGGTATCATTGGGCCAAGGATTGCAAAATTCTCTGCCTTTAAACTTCCCCAGGCAACCCTCAGCCCCATAAGTAAGAGGAACAACCCCCACATTAGATGGACTCTGCCTGTTTATGACCATTCACCCCGCATTTCTGTCCTTTTGGATGGTATTGAATTCAAGTGCATAGTAGACAGAAGTGCGGATGCCACTATTATCTCTGCCAACGATGCACTCCGCATGCCCAATTGGGCCTATAAAGAGGGTCCCAATATTAGGGGTGTTGGGGGACAACAGACTACTAGACAGGTTAGAAGACCAGTTACATGGAAAGACTATGATGGCAACACGGGGGAATTCTTCCCCCTGGTAGCAAATGTCCCCAATACCCTCTGGGGAAGAGACCTCCTTACTGACATGGGTGTTGTCATAACAACAGATGACCAGGCCTTTTATGATGATATTATTGCCCATGATACTATTGGTCTTTCAGGGCGACCCAACCCCTCAAAACCACCCGCCATTCATCATCACCCCAATTCTAGAGGCCACTGTCCGATCCCCTACCGCTCCCATACGCCTCGAGTGGGATACCACGGAACCCATTTGGGTCGAACAGTGGCCTATACTAGAACCTAAATTAACTGTTCTCAAATCCCTTTATTCAAGAACAGCTTGCTCTTGGCCATATTGAGCCCTCTATTAGCCCCCATAATTCCCCCCCATCTTTGTCATTAAAAAGAAAACGGTAAACATAGACTGCTCCAAGACCTTCGCCAGGTTAATAAACATATGTTAAAAATGGGCTCTTTTCAGACAGGCCTTCCCACCCTGGAGCCATCCCTACTAACCACCATATAGTTATCTTAGATATTAAAGATTGCTTCTTCTCTATCCCTTGGCAGCAGAGGACAGGCCCTATTTTGCCTTTACTGTGTGGGAGCCCAACCACTCTATCCCAGCTAAAAGATATCAATGGAGGGTTCTTCCCAGGGCATGAAAAATAGTCCTTCTATTTGCCAAATGTTTATATCCTCTGCCACGGTGAGAATACAATTTAAGTGCCTTCTTGTTCATTACATGGATGATCTTTTGATTGCACATACCTCAAAAACTGCCCTTTGGACCTTCTTAAATTACTCATTGAGGACCTCAAAAACTTGGGTTTGCCATAGCGAAGGAAAAATTCAAACAGTGCCCCCTTTTGGATTTTTAGGATACAAAATTTCCACTACTATACAACCACTTACCCTCATCTTCTAATAAAGGACCATTATTCTCTCAATGATCTCCAAAACTCTGTGGCCAAATTAACTGGCTCAAACCTTTTTACCCATCCCTCCTAGTGAACTCCTACCACTTTATGACCTCCTTAGAGTTACTGACAACCCTTCAAAAAAATTCCTCTAAATCATCACTCCAAAAATTTGTTACATGAAATATCCCACTACCTCTTTTCTATGACCCTGTAGAGATATGACCCATCTGCTCCAATTCTAAATGTAGTCCTTTGGACGACAGGGGCGCCATTGGGAGTCATCTGGCAAAACCAATCGCCCCTTTACTGGGTACATCCTCATGGGCACAGCCCATAAACTCACCACCAACTTACAAGCAATGCTCCTCATAGCAATTAAAACACGTACCTACACTAACAAAATCTATAATACAGAACCTCCAAAATAATTCTGCCCATCCCCATGTCTGAACTTCAACTTCTCTTTAGGAGGACCCCTTTTCCACATCCTAATGGCAGGATTCCCCAATGAGATAGATAACCACCTCCCGCCCACAAACTACTCCAATCCCTAATGGCTTTACCCATCAAGACTAACTATTTCTCCAGGCCTTCCGGTCAGCCTATACCCTTAGCAGCCTCGGCCTTTACAGATGCCAATAAACATACCTATGGGCTAATTATTAAGAGAGCCAATCGATCAGATGAGGCCCTTTAAGTCCCTAACCCCCATTCAGTCCAGCTAGGAGAACTATATGCCATCATCAGAGTCTTAGAGCTCTGTCAACAAGAGCCTGTCAACATATTCTCTGACAGCAGTTACACTGTTCAAATGACAAAGGTACTGCCCTTAGCCAATCCCAGGCCCTCTCATCATCCCATAGACATTGCCATCTCTGCTTTACAGTTGCAGATGGAAAACAGGTCCTACCCTTGGTTTATTGAGCATGTTCAAACTCACACACTGGCCTGCCTGGCTTTATTGCTGATGGAAATTCACAGGTAGACAAATTTATTGCTGTCTCCTCCTTGCCACCTTTAGAACAAGCCAGACGTTTACACCAAAGGTTCCATCTATCCCCCACTAACCTAAAAATCCTATATCCTGAGCTCTCACTTAGCCAATGCAAACATTTAACCCGTACTTGTAAGTCATGTGCCCCCCTAGCCCCCCTGGGCCCCCTACAGCCTCAAGGAGTCAATCCTAGAGGCCTTACCCCAAATTCTATCTGGCAGATGGATGTTACCCACATACCTTCCTTTGGTAACCTCAAATATGTCCATGTCATTGTGGACACTTACTCTAAGCTTACTTACTTTTGCTATTGCTCTCTCTGGGGAAAAGGCATCCCATGTTATTAAGGCAACAAAAACCGCTATGTTAGTCATGGGCATGCCCTGGTCAATTAAAACAGACAATGGCCCTGCATACACATCTGCCCAATTCACATCCTTCATGGAATCTTGGGAATAAAACACTCCCCTTGGGATCCCCTACAACCCACAAGGACAGGCCATCGTGGAAAGAACAAACCGGACCCTAAAGGAACTAATTATAAAACAAAAGTCCACTATGTCGCCCAAGGACCCCCACTTGGCCCTAGTGGAAGCTCTTTTCACCCTCAATTTTTCTCACCTTTGATGAGGCAGGACTCTCCCAGCCTACGAACATTGGAGATCCCAACCAACCACAACACCCTTACCCTTAGTCCGCTGGAAAGATCCTCTTACTAATATTTGAAGGGGCCCCACCCTCTTTTTAACGCAGGGCCGAGGGTATGCTTGTGTCTTTCAGAAACTTCACAGATCCCAGTTTGGGTTCCTGCCAGAAACGTCCGTCAGCCACTGACTCAGCGACCAGCCTTACTGAAGAGGATGATGCCAGACCCCTCACACTACATAATGGACTTTAAACTTATTTCCTCCACCAGCCACTGACTCAGCGACCAGCCTTGCTGAAGAAGATGATGCCAGATCCTCAGACTACATACAGGACTTTAAACTTATTTCCTCCACCAGCCACTGACTCAGCGACCAGCCTTGCTGAAGAAGATGATGCCAGACCCTCAGACTACATATGGGACTTTAAACTTATCCCCCACCACCTAGCTATAAATTCCTTTCCAACTCCTTTTCATTACATTGAGCTGCTACCATTAAGGACACTCAATGCTACTGACTATGACGCTAGCGTGAACTCACCCAGCAACCTGTCCTACCCCAGTTCCTCTTCAGGCTCTCTAGTTGATTCTCGCTTGCTGGGACTGTTCACATGCCACAGAGCCACGCCAACTTGGCCCTTCCATGCCTCCTAGGCAACAGCCTCATATGTATGGTACAATACAGGTCTAGCCCCTAGCCAGACCTCATGCTAAAGGCCATACCAGGCCATACCCCTCGGGTTTTCTCACCAGGATGGCAGCCAGCCCAGGACGGTAAGATTCCATGAGATGGGCAACCTAAGACAGGCACTGTCACATGTGATGATCCCAGCTTGGGGCCTGGGTTCAACAATGGCTTTCCAAAAGCCATACCAGGCTATCCCCCTCGGGTTTCCTCACCTAGGTGGCATTTGGCCCATGACGGGTAAGTCTCCATGAGATGGATCAACCTAAGACAGGCACTGTCACGTATGATGATCCCTTGGGGCCTGGGTTCAACAATGGATTGGCAATAAACCATCCCTCTCAGGGTTGCCAATAATAAAAACAAAAGGAGGATATGTATGGCACAATACAGGCCTGGTCCTAGCAAGACCGCATGGCAAAGACAATAGGAAGTGGCTTCTGTAAAGTGGCGTTTCTGCGCAGGCTTGATGTGACAACAGTTACAGCCCCATGCTCGCGAGAAGCCTACTACGAGATGTCCTGTCCAGAGACAAGCTCTCATTGGTCACCAAAAAGGGACCGCCCCATACAGGATTAACAGCCCTTAAAACCCATATACACTTCCTGAATAAACGAGTTTGTGATTCTCGCTTGCACTTTCACCCAACTCCCGGAGTCTGTGTCGTGACTCTGCTGCTCACCCCAATTCGCAGAGACCCTATCGTCCCTCCTGAGCTGGCCTTGGGGGGACCCAAACACTACCTTAGTATTTCAAGCAGGGCCTTGGTCTCTAGCGGCCGGCTTCTAACTCCCTCGAGGCCCTTTCCCGTCAGCCCTCCACGATCTCCTTAGTTAGGCTGGGCCATTCCTAGAAAACACACCCTCTGTGACCTGTTTGTTCATTTTTCAGACATCCCCTTCCGGTAGGCTCGTAACTAAGAGTGATGGCATGAAATGTAAGATATCGCCCCATTTCCAAAAAGACCCTTCCGCTCCCCGCCTGTCCCCTGGCTCAGCAGTCCAAAACTCAGGCAGCCATTTGGAGCGCTTTTTGGACGAGCAGATTCTCAAACCTCGGGTGACCGCGATGCGTTCACCCGAGGTTAGAGAATCTGGGGCCAGACGGGCCAGGAGAAGGCCTGGGTGTTCCAGGGACTCTCTGCGTGGGAGAAAAAACGGGGCTCCGACAAGCACCTGAGTCATCTGCTCACATCTGTCTGGGACCTCCAGAACTGACAGAGGTTTTAAGATATTCAGTAGGAGTTTTGAGCGCCTTTTCTGCCTCAGTGAGGCTCACACTTCTGGTAACCCAGCAGACCTGGTGGAGTGTCAGAGATGGGCGGGCAGGCAGTGTCTCAGCTGCTGTGCACGAAATCAAGATGTGCGCGCCCCCTTGTGTCCAAGTGCGGCATTGCACCCTTGCATAACTTTGCATCTGACTAAACGTGGCACCTGGAGACTGAAATCCCACTCAGGATTCGAACCAGTGTTCTTAGGGTTAGAAGCCAGGCGCATTAAACCCTAAGTATTCTCTCCAGCCCAGAAATTCCCTTTAATTCCTTATAAGCCTTATGAGCTGAAGAGTGGGCAGAAGGAATCGAGAAGCTCAGACTTGGAAAGTGTACCTTGAGGCACGGAGACGCCAGAAGGAGGCGCTTGAAAAGCTTTCTGACAACACGGTGGATGCAGGTGTGGTGATGGACCACAACAAGGACAAGGTATGGAAAAATCGCCAGTATGTCATTTCTTCATTCAGTCACACTTGCAAAACATCGCAAAGCAAAAATAACAAAAAGAAAAAACAAGGGAAGGAAGGAAGGAAGGAAGGAAGGAAGGAAGGAAGGAAGGAAGGAAGGAAAGAAAGGAAAGGAAGGAAGAAAGAAAAGGAAGGAAGAAGGACAGACAGCAAAGACTCAAGCAAGCAAGCAACAGAGAAAGAAAGAAAAACTAAAATATACAATGAATCAAATGAATTACTATCGAAAAAGACTGAAGCTTTGACTTTACATTGCCTAAATGCCAGGCATAGTGGTAAGCGAAGCGATGACACACAACCCATTTGGCAAACGTCTATTAGGTCCTGCTAAGGAGACAATTCGATAATCTTTGAAAATTACAGAAAAACCCTATGTGTTCCATCTTTGCAGGAGACACACAGATGGCTATGGAGGCCTTTTTCATGATAGAGAAAATTCAGTGCTGGTTTAAGAAACTTTCCAGCAGATCACCTGGGAAAGATAATAACACAGACACAAGGACAGAGTCACATGGGGTCATCACACGAAAAGTCGACATCACAGAAGCCTCCCTTCAACTGAGATCCAGAGAATGCTCGCTGGCACTTACTATGTATGTTAGGACATTAGAAGGATTGAATTCTGAGATTGACACTTCTTAGAAGTTATTCTAACTTTTCCAGGAAACCAATTGTGATTAAGTACATGTTATAAGGCTTTGGCTGGAAGTTCAAGGCCAGCCTGAGATTCCTCAGTGAATTCTGTGTTAGCCCGGGCTACACACATTGCTACCTTGTACCCCCTCCAAAAATTATGTATGTATGTATGTATGTATGTATGTATGTATGTATGTATGTATGTGTGTGCGCGTGTGGTGTGCGTGTATGTTTCTGTGTTGATGGACACACATTTACATATGGCCTTAAACCTAATCCTATTGAGATATATATAAAAATTTATATTCATTCACCTATATTTATATATATTAGTATATGTATGTATTATGTATTTTGAATAACGTATAAAAATCTAAAATACATGTATTTATATTTTATGCATATCATATACGTAAATACATAACATATATTTATATATCTAATATATGTATAAATTTCCATGTATATTCATATATGAACTCAGACATTTACCTATAAGTTTATATATAATTTAAATATTTATTCATATGTGTATATATTCTGGGTGAGCGGGCAGTAAAAGAACACTGTTCCTCGCACCTCACGGAGTTCTCACTCGCCTTCCAGGATCCTGCAAAGACACCCGATCTCACTTCAGTAAACCTGAGTCCCTCTCGTCATCAACAACAATGACAGGCGAGACAGTGGTCCAAGTAATTGGACTCAAAGCCCCGGGACGATTTTTAAATCTCTCTACCTTAGTATTTCAAGCAGGGCCTTGGTCTCTAGCGGCCGGCTTCTAACTCCTCGAGGCCCTTTCCCGTCAGCCCTCCACGATCTCCTTAGTTAGGCTGGGCAATTCCTAGGAAAACACACCCTCTGTGACCTGTTTGTTCATTTTTCAGACATCCCCCTTCCGGTAGGCTCGTAACTAAAAGTGATGGCATGAAATGTAAGATATCGCTCCATTTCCAAAAAGACCCTTCCGCTCACCGCCTGTCCCCTGGCTCAGCAGTCCAAATCAGGCGGCCATTTGGAGCGTTTTTTTGGAACGAGCAGATTCTCTAACCTCGGTTGATCATGTGACGCGATTCTTTAACGTCACCGCGACGTTCACCCGAGGTTAGAGAATCTGGGGCGACGGCCAGGAGAAGGCCTGGGTGTTCCAGGACTCTCTGCGTGGGAGAAAAAACGGGCTCAGACAAGCACCTGAGTCATCTGCTCACATCTGTCTGGGACCTCCAGAACTGACAGAGGTTTTAAGATATTCAGTAGGAGTTTTGAGCGCCTTTTCTGCCTGAGTGAGGCTCACACTTCTGGTAACCCAGCAGACCTTGTGGAGTGTCAGAGATGGGCGGGCAGGCAGTGTCTCAGCTGCTGTACACGAAATCAAGATGTGCGCGCCCCCTTTTGTCCAAGTGCGGCATTGCACCCTTGTGTAACTTTGCATCTGACTAAACGTGGCACCTGGAGACTGAAATCCCACTCAGGATTCGAACCAGTGTTCTTAGGGTTAGCAGCCAGGCGCATTAACCCCTAAGTATTCTCTCCAGTCAGAAATTCCCTTTAATTCCTTATAAGCCTTATGAGATGAAGAGTGGGCAGAAGGAATCGAGAAGCTCAGACTTGGAAAGTGTACCTTGAGGCACGAAGAGTCGACAGAAGGAGGCGCTTGAAAACCTTTCTGACAACACGGTGGATGCAGCTGTGGTGATGGACCACAACAAGGGCAAGGTATGGAAAAATCGCCAGTATGTCATTTCTTCATTCAGTCACACTTGCAAAACATCGCAAAGCAAAAATCACAAAAAGAAAAAACAAGGGACGGAAGGAAGGAAGGAAAGAAAGGAAAGGAAGGAAGAAAGGAAAGGAAGGAAGAAGGACAGACAGCAAAGACTCAAGCAAGCGAGCAACAGAGAAAGAAAGAAAAACTAAAATATACAATGAATCAAATGAATTACGATCGAAAAAGACTGAAGCTTTGACTTTACATTGCCTAAATGCCAGGCATAGTTGGAAGCGAAGCGATGACACACAACCCATTTGGCAAACGTCTATTAGGTCCTGCTAAGGAGACGACTCGATAATCTTTGAAAATTACAGAAAAACCCTATGTGTTCTATCTTTTGCAGGAGACACAGATGGCTATGGAGGCCTTTTTTCATGATAGAGAAAAATTCAGTGCTGGTTTCAGAAACTTTCCAGCAGATCACCTGGGAAAGAAAAATAACACAGACACAAGGACAGAGTCACATGGGGTCATCACACGAAACGCACGACATCACAGAAGCCTCCCCTTCAACGGAGATCCAGAGAATGCTCATGGCACTTACTATGTATGTTAGGACATTAGAAGGATTGAATTCTGAGATTGACACTTCTTAGAAGTTATTCTTACATTTCCAGGAAACCAATTGTGAATAAGTACATGTTATAAGGCTTTGCTGGAAGTTCAAGGCCAGCCTGAGATTCCACAGTGAATTCTGTGTTAGCCCGGGCTACAGCCATTGCTACCTTGTACCCCGTCAAAAATTATGTATGTATGTATGTATGTATGTATGTATGTATGTATGTATGTATATGTGTGTGTGTGTGTGCGTGTGGTGTGCGTGTATGTTTCTGTGTTGATGGGCACACATTTACATATGGCCTTAAACCTAATCCTATTGAGATATATATAAAAATTTATATACATTCACCTATAATTATATATATTAGTATATGTCTGTATTATGTATTTTGAATAACGTATAAAAATCTAAAATACATGTATTTATATTTTATGCATATCATATACGTAAATACATAACATATATTTATATATCTAATATATGTATAAATTTCCATGTATATTCATATATGAACTCAGACATTTACCTATAAGTTTATATATAATTTAAATATCTATTCATATGTGTATATATTCTGGGTGAGCGGGCAGTAAAAGAACACTGTTCCTCGCACCTCACGGAGTTCTCACTCTCCTTCCAGGATCCTGCACCGACACCCGATCTCACTTCAGAAAACCTGAGTCCCTCTCGTCATCAACAACAATGACAGGCGAGACAGTGGTCCAAGTAATTGGACTCAAAGCCCCTGGAAGATTTTTAAATCTCTCTACCTTAGTATTTCAAGCAGGGCCTTGGTCTCTAGCGGCCGGCTTCTAACTCCTCGAGGCCCTTTCCCGTCAGCCCTCCACGATCTCCTTAGTTAGGCTGGGCCATTCCTAGGAAAACACACCCTGAGACCTGTTTGTTCATTTTTCAGACATCCCCTTCCGGTAGGCTCGAACTAAGTGATGGCATGAAATGCAAGATATCGCCTCCATTTCCAAAAAGACCCTTCCGCTCACCGCCTGTCCCCTGGCTCAGCAGTCCAAACTCAGGCGGCCATTTGGAGCGTTTTTTGAACGAGCAGATTTTAACCTCGGGTGACCGCGACGCGTTCACCCGAGGTTAGAGAATCTAGGGCCGGACGGGCCAGGAGAAGGCCTGGGGTGTTCCAGGGGACTCTCTGCGTGGGAGAAAAACGGGGCTCCGGACAAGCACCTGAGTCATCTGCTCACATCTGTCTGGGACCTCCAGAACTGACAGAGGTTTTAAGATATTCAGTAGGAGTTTTGAGCGCCTTTTCTGCCTGAGTGAGGCTCACACTTCTGGTAACCCTGCAGACCTGGTGGAGTGTCAGAGATGGGCGGGCAGGCATTGTCTCAGCTGCTGTGCACGAAATCAAGATGTGCGCGCCCCCTTGTGTCCAAGTGCGGCATTGCACCCTTGCGTAACTTTGCATCTGACTTAACGTGGCACCTGGAGACTGAAATCCCACTCAGGATTCGAACCAGTGTTCTTAGGGTTACAAGCCAGGCGCATTAAAACCCCTAAGTATTCTCTCCAGCCCAGAAATTCCCTTTAATTCCTTATAAGCCTTATGAGCTGAAGAGTGGGCAGAAGGAATCCAGAAGCTCAGACTTGGAAAGTGTACCTTGAGGCACGGAGTCGCCAGAAGGAGGCGCTTGAAAACCTTTCTGACAACACGGTGGATGCAGGTGTGGTGATGGACCACAACAAGGGCAAGGTATGGAAAAATCGCCAGTATGTCATTTCTTCATTCAGTCACACTTGCAAAACATCGCAAAGCAAAAATAACAAAAAGAAAAAACATGGGAAGGAAGGAAGGAAGGAAGGAAGGAAGGAAGGAAGGAAGGAAAGAAAGGAAAGGAAGGAAGAAAGGAAAGGAAGGACAGACAGCAAAGACTCAAGCAAGCAAGCAACAGAAAAAGAAAGAAAAACTAAAATGTACAATGAATCAAATGAATTACGATCTAAAAGACTGAAGTTTTGACTTTACATTGCCTAAATGCCAGGCATAGTTGTGTTGAAGCGATGACACACAACCCATTTGGCAAACGTCTATTAGGTCCTGCTAAGGAGACGACTCGATAATCTTTTGAAAATTACAGAAAACCCTATGTGTTCTATCTTTGCAGGAGACACACAGATGGCTATGGAGGCCTTTTTCATGATAGAGAAAATTCAGTGCTGGTTTCAGAAACTTTCCAGCAGATCACCTGGGAAAGAAAATAACACAGACACAAGGACAGAGTCACATGGGGTCATCACACAAAAGTCGACATCACAGAAGCATCCCTTCAACGGAGATCCAGAGAATGCTCGCTGGCACTTACTATGTATGTTAGGACATTAGAAGGATTGAATTCTGAGATTGACACTTCTTAGAAGTTATTCTAACTTTTCCAGGAAACCAATTGTGAATAAGTACATGTTATAAGGCTTTGGCTGGAAGTTCAAGGCCAGCCTGAGATTCCACAGTGAATTGTGGTGTGCTTCTGGCTACAGCCATTGCTACCTTGTACCCCCTCCAAAAATTATGTATGTATGTATGTATGTATGTATGTATGTATGTATGTATGTATGTGTATGTGTGTGTGCCTGTGGTGTGCGTGTATGTTTCTGTGTTGATGGACACACATTGACATATGGCCTTAAACCAAATCCTATTGAGATATATATAAAAATTTATATACATTCACCTATAATTATATATATTAGTATCTGTATGTATTATGTATTATGAATAACGTATAAAAATCTGAAATATATGTAATTATATTTTATGCATATATATAATGTAAATACATAACATATATTTATATATCTAATATATGTATAAATTTCATGTATATTCATATATGAACTCAGACATTTACCTATAAGTTTATATATAATTTAAATATCTATTCATATGTGTATATATTCTGGGTGAGCGGGCAGTAAAAGAACACTGTTCCTCGCACCTCACGGAGTTCTCACTCTCCTTCCAGGATCCTGCAACGACACCCGAGCTCACTTCAGAAAACCTGAGTCCCTCTCGTCATCAACAACAATGACAGGCGAGACAGTGGTCCAAGTAATTGGACTCAGAGCCCCGGAAGATTTTTAAATCTCTCTACCTTAGTATTTCAAGCAGGGCCTTGGTCTCTAGCGGCCGGCTTCTAACTCCTCGAGGACCTTTCCCGTCAGCCCTCCACGATCTCCTTAGTTAGGCTGGGCCATTCCTAGGAAAACACACCCTCTGTGACCTGTTTGTTCATTTTTCAGACATCCCCTTCCGGTAGGCTCGTAATTAAGAGTGATGGCATGAAATGTAAGATATCGCCATTTCCAAAGACCCTTCCGCTCACCGCCCGTCCCCTGGCTCAGCAGTCCAAACTCAGGCGGCCATTTGGAGCGTTTTTTGAACGAGATTCTTCTCTAACCTCGGGTGACCGCGACGCGTTCACCCGAGGTTAGAGAATCTGGGGTCGGACGGGGCCAGGGAAGGCCTGGGTGTTCCAGGGACTCTCTGCGTGGGAGAAAAACGGGGCTCCGGACAAGCACCTGAGTCATCTGCTCACATCTGTCTGGGACCTCCAGAACTGACAGAGGTTTTAAGATATTCAGTAGGAGTTTTGAGCGCCTTTTCTGCCTGAGTGAGGCTCACACTTCTGGTAACCCAGCAGACCTGGTGGAGTGTCAGAGATGGGCGGGCAGGCAGTGTCTCAGCTGCTGTGCACAAAATCAAGATGTGCGCGCCCCCTTGTGTCCAAGTGCGGCATTGCACCATTGCGTAACTTTCCATCTGACTGAACGTGGCACCTGGAGACTGAAATCCCACTCAGGATTCGAACCAGTGTTCTTAGGGTTAGAAGCCAGGCGCATTAACCCCTAAGTATTCTCTCCAGCCCAGAAATTCCCTTTAATTCCTTATAAGCCTTATGAGCTGAAGAGTGGGCAGAAGGAATCGAGAAGCTCAGACGTGAAAAGTGTACCTTGAGGCACGGAGTCGCCAGAAGGAGGCGCTTGAAAACCTTTCTGACAACACGGTCGATGCAGGTGTGGTGATGGACCACAACAAGGGCAAGGTATGGAAAAATCGCCAGTATGTCATTTCTTCATTCAGTCACACTTGCAAACATCGCAAAGCAAAAATAACAAAAAGAAAAAAAAGGGAAGGAAGGAAGGAAGGAAGGAAAAGGAAAGGAAAAAGGAAGAAAGAAAGGAAAAGGAAGGAAGAAGGACAGACAGCAAAGACTCAAGCAAGCAAGCAACAGAGAAAGAAAGAAAACTAAAATATACAATGAATCAAATGAATTACGATCGAAAAAAAGACTGAAGCTTTGACTTTACATTGCCTAAATGCCAGGCATAGTTGTAAGCGAGCGATGACACACAACCCATTTGGCAAACGTCTATTAGGTCCTGCTAAGGAGACGACTCGATAATCTTTGAAAATTACAGAAAAACCCTATGTGTTCTATCTTTGCAGGAGACACACAGATGGCTATGGAGGCCTTTTCATGATAGAGAAAATTCAGTGCTGGTTTCAGAAACTTTCCAGCAGATCACCTGGGAAAGAAAATAACACAGACACAAGGACAGAGTCACATGGGGTCATCACACAAAAGTCGACATCACAGAAGCCTCCCTTCAACGGAGATCCAGAGAATGCTCGCTGGCACTTACTATGTATGTTAGGACATTAGAAGGATTGAATTCTGAGATTGTCATTTCTTAGAAGTTATTCTAACTTTCCAGGAAACCAATTGTGAATAAGTACATGTTATAAGGCTTTGGCTGGAAGTTCAAGGCCAGCCTGAGATTCCATAGTGAATGTGTGTTAGCCCGGGCTACAGCCATTGCTACCTTGTACCCCTCAAAAATTATGTATGTATGTATGTATGCATGTATGTATGTATGTATGTATATATATGTGTGTGTGTGTGTGTGCATGTGGTGTGTGTGTATGTTTCTGTGTTGATGGACACACATTTACATATGGCCTTAAAAACCTAATCCTATTGAGATATATATAAAAATTATATACATTCACCTATAATTATATATATTAGTATATGTATGTATTATGTATTATGAATAACGTATAAAAATCTAAAATACATGTGATTATATTTTATGCATATCAGATACGTAAATACATAACATATATTTATTTATATCTAATATATGTATAAATTTCCCCTGTATATTCATATATGAACTCAGACATTTACCTATAAGTTTATATATAATTTAAATATCTATTCATAAGGTGTATATATTCTGGGTGAGCGGGCAGTAAAGAACACTGTTCCTCGCACCTCACGGAGTTCTCACTCTCCTTCCAGGATCCTGCACCGACACCCGAGCTCACTTCAGAAAACCTGAGTCCCTCTCGTCATCAACAACAATGACAGGCGAGACAGTGGTCCAAGTAATTGGACTCAGAGCCCCGGGAAGATTTTAAATCTCTCTACCTTAGTATTTCAAGCAGGGCCTTGGTCTCTAGCGGCCGGCTTCTAACTCCTCGAGGCCCTTTCCCATCAGCCCTCCACGATCTCCTTAGTTAGGCTGGGCCATTCCTAGGAAAACACACACTCTGTGACCTGTTTGTTCATTTTTCAGACATCCCCTTCCGGTAGGCTCGTAACGAGAGTGATGGCATGAAATGTAAGATATCGCTCCATTTCCAAAGAGACCCTTCCGCTCACCGCCTGTCCCCTGGCTCAGCAGTCCAAACTCAGGCGGCCA
>JAEOAD010000686.1:0-10181 GCA_036365145.1 Orientallactaga sibirica | reverse complement strand
AAGATGTTTGTTTTCTCAACAAAGTACTTTACAAATGAGGCGAATCTTCTGACTTGGCCACTTTTAGATTACACATTAACAAGGGAAAATTTGAACTTGCTGCACTCAACCTTCTTTGTAGGAAAGCACACCTGATTCCTAAACCGAATGAGCTTATTTCATTACAGTACAATGTTGGCAATGAAGATGTTTGTTTTCTTAACAAAGTACTTTACAAATGGGGTGAATCTTCTAACTTGGCCATCTTTTTTAGATTACACATTAACAAAGAAAGTTTGAACTTGCTGCACTCAACCTTCTTCGTAGAAATTAAACTGACTCCTAGTTTAATTAACTTATTTCACACAGTACAGTGTTCGGTACTGAAGATGTTTCTTTTCTAAAGAAAGTACTTTAGAAATAAGGCCAATCTACTACTGTGCATCTTTTTAGATTACATTAACAAGGAAAGTTTGAACTTGCTGCACTCAACCTTCTTCGTAGAAATTAAACTGATTCCTAGAAGCCAAATGAGCTTTTTTCACACAGTACAATGTTCGCAATGAAGATGTTTCTTTTCTAAAGAAACTACTTTAGAAATGAGGCCAATCTACGACCTTGTGCATCTTTTCAGATTACATTAACAAGGAAAGTTTGAACTTGCTTCACTCAAGCTTCTTTGTAGGAAAGCAACAGATTCCTAGAACCAAATGAGCTTATTTCACACAGTACAATGTTCGGCAATGAAGATGTTTGTTTTCTCAACAAAGTACTTTACAAATGAGGCGAATCTTCTAACTTGGCCATCTTTTTAGATTACATTAACAAGGAATGTTTGAACTTGCTGCACTCAACCTTTTCGTAGAAAGTAAACTGATTCCTAGAAGCGAATTGACTTATTTCACACAGTACAATGTTCGGTACTGAAGATGTTTCTTTTCTAAAGAAACTACTTTAGAAATGAGGCCAATCTACTACGTTGTGCATCTTTTCAGATTACATTAACAAGGAATGTTTGAACTTGCTGCACTCAACCTTCTCTGTAGGAAATCAACTGATTCCTAGAACCGAATGAGCTTATTTCACACAGTACAATGTTTGGCAATGAAGATGTTTGTTTTCTCAACAAAGTACTTTACAAATGAGGCGAATGTTCTAACTTGGCCATCTTTTGAGATTACATTAACAAAGAAAGTTTGAACTTGCTGCACTCAACCTTCTTTGTAGAAAACAAACTGATTCCTAGAACTGAATTAACTTATTTCACAGTACAATGTTAGGTACTGAAGATGTTTTTTCTAAAGAGACTTTTAGAAATGAGGCCAATCTACTACGTTGTGCATCTTTTCAGATTACATTAACAAGGAAAGTTTGAACTGGCTGCACTCAACCTTCTTTGTAGGAAACAACTGATTCCTAGAACCGAATGTGCTTATTTCACACAGTACAATGTTCGGCAATGAAGATGTTTATTTTCTCAACAAACAACTTTACAAATGATTAGATTCTACTAACTTGGCCATCTTTTTAGATTACATTAACTAGGAAAGTTTGAACTTGCTGCACTCACCCTTCTTTGTAGGAAAGCACCTGATTCCTATAACCGAATGAGCTTATTTCACACAGTACAGTGTTCGGTACTGAAGATGTTTGTTTTCTAAAGAAACTAATTTAGAAATGATGCGAATCCACTAACTTGTACATCTTGTTAGATTACACAAACTAGGAAAGTTTGAACTTCCTGCACTCAACCATCTTCGTAGAAATTAAACTGACTCCTAGAAGCGAATTAACTCATTTCACATAGTACAGTGTTAGGTATTGAAGGTGTTTCCTTTCTAAAGAAACTACTTTAGAAATGAGGCCAATCTACTAAGTCGTGCATCTTTTTAGGTTACATTAACAAGGAAAGTTTGAACTGGCTACATTCAACCTTCTTTGTAGGAAAGCAACTGAATTCTAGAACTAAATTAGCTTTGTGCACACAGTACAATGTTCCCCAATGAAGATGTTTGTTTTCTCAACAAACTACTTTAGCAATGAGGCAAGTCTACTAACTTGGACATCTTTTCAGACCACATTAACAAGGAAAGTTTGAACTTGCTAAACTCAACCATCTTCGTAGAAAGTAAACTGATTCCTAGAACTGAATTAGCTCATTTCACAAAGTACAAAGGTTGGCAATTTAGGTTTGTTTTCTAAAGAAACTACTTTAGAAAAGAGGCCAAACTACTAACTTGGACATCTTTTGAGATTACATTAACAAGGAAAGTTTGAACTTGCTGCACTTAACCTTCTTTGTAGGAATGCAAGTGATTCCTAGAACTGAATTAGCTTATTTCACACAGTACAATGTTCGCAATGAAGATGTTTGTTTTCTAAACAAAGTACTTTACAAAAGAGGCCAATCTACTAACTTGTACATCTTTTATTACATTAACAAGGAAAGTTTGAACTTGCTGCACTAACCTTCTTCTTAGAAATTAATCTGATTCCTAGAACCGAATTAACTTATTTCACACAGTAGAGTGTTTACTGAACTTGCTAAAGAAACTACTCAAAATGAGGCCAATCTACTAAGTTGTGCAACTATTCAGATTACATTAACAAGGAAAGTTTGAACTTGCTGCACTCCACCTTCTTTGTAGGAAACTAACTGATTCCTAGAACCGAATGAGCTTATTTCACACAGTACAATGTTCGGCAATGAAGATGTTTGTTTTCTCAACAAAGTACTTTAAAAATGAGGCGAATGTTCTAACTTGGCCATCTTTTGAGATTACATTAACAAGGAAAGTTTGGACTTGCTGCACTCAACCTTCTTTGTAGGAAAGCAACTGATTCCTAGAAGCGAATTAACTTATTTCACACAGTACAGTGTTCGGTACTGAAGATGTTTCTTTTCTAAAGAAACTACTTTAGAAATGAGGCGAATCCAGCAACTTGTATATCTTGTTAGATTAAAAAAACTAGGAAAGTTTGAACTTGCTGCACTCAACCTTCTTCGTAGGAAAGCAAGTGATTCCTAGAATCGAACTAACTCATTTCACATAGTACAGTGTTCGGGAATTAAGATGTTTGTTTTCTAAACAAACTACTTTAGAAATAAGGCCAATCTACTAAGTTGTGCATCTTTTCAGATTACATTACCAAGCAAAGTTTGAACTTGCTGCAGTCAACCTTCTTTGTAGGAAAGCAACTGATTCCTAGAACCGAATGAGCTTATTTCACACAGTACAATGTTCGGCAATGAAGATGTTTGTTTTCTCAACAAACTACTTTACAAATGAGTCGAATCTACTAACTTGGCCATCTTTTTAGATTACATTAACAAGGAAAGTTTGAACTTGCTGCACTCAACCTTCTTTGTAGGAAAGCAACTGATTCCTAGAACCGAATTAGCTTATTTCACACAGTACAAGGTTCGCAATGAAGATGTTTGTTTTCTCAACAAAGTACTTTACAAATGAGGCGAATCTTTCTAACTTGGCCATCTTTTTAGATTACATTAACAGGAAAGTTTGAAGTTGCTGCACTAACCTTCTTCGTAGAAATTAAACTGATTCCTAAACCGAATTAACTTATTTCACACAGTACAGTGTTCAGTACTGAAGATGTTTCTTTTCGAAAGAAACTACTTTAGAAATGAGTCGAATCCACTAACTTGTGCATCTTGTTAGATTACACAAACTAGGAAAGTTTGAACTTGCTGCACTCAACCTTCTTTGTAGGAAAGCAAGTGATTCCTAGAACCGAATGAGCTCATTTCACATAGTACAGTGTTCGGTAATGAAGATGTTTGTTTTCTAAACAAACTACTTTAGAAATGAGGCCAATCTACTAAGTTGTGCATCTTTTAGATTACATTAACAAGGAAAGTTTGAACTTGCTGCACTCAACCTTCTTTTGTAGGAAAGCAACTGATTCCTAGAACCGAATGAGCTTATTTCACACAGTACAATGTTCGGCAATGAAGATGTTTGTTTTCAACAAACTACTTTAGAAAATGAGGCGAATCTACTAACTTGGCCATCTTTTTAGATTACATTAACAAGGAAAGTTTGAACTTGCTGCACTCAACCTTCTTTTGGAAAGCAAGTGATTCCTAGAACCGAAATGAGCTTATTTCACACAGTACAATGTTCAGCAATGAAGATGTTTGTTTTCTCAAGAAAGTACTTTACAAAATGAGGCGAATCTACTAACTTGTACATCTTTTTAGATTACACAATAAGAAGGAAAGTTTGAACTTGCTGCACTCAACCTTCTTTGTAGGAAAGCAAGTGATTCCTAGAACCGAATTAGCTTATTTCACACAGTACAATGTTCGGCAATGAAGATGTTTGTTTTCTAAAGAAACTACTTTAGAAATGAGGCGAATCTACTAACTTGTGCATCTTGTTAGATTACATTAACAAGGAAAGTTTGAACTTGCTGCACTCAACCTTCTTTGTAGGAAAGCAAACTGATTCCTAGAACCGAATGAGCTTATTTCACACAGTACAATGTTCGGCAATGAAGATGTTTGTTTTCTCAAGAAACTACTTTAGAAATGAGGTGAATCTACTAACTTGGCCATCTTGTTAGATTACATTAACAAGGAAAGTTTGAACTTGCTGCACTCAACCTTCTTTGTAGGAAAGCAACTGATTCCTAGAACCGAATTAGCTTATTTCACACAGTACAATGTTCGGTAATGAAGATGTTTGTTTTCTAAAACAAACTACTTTAGAAATGAGGCCAATCTACTAACTTGTACATCTTGTTAGATTAAACAAACTAGGAAAGATTGAACTTGCTGCACTCAACATTCTTTGTAGGAAAGCAAGTGATTCCTAGAACCGAATTAGCTTATTTCACACAGTACAATGTTCGCAATGAAGATGTTTGTTTTCTCAACAAACTACTTTTAGAAATGAGTCAATCTACTAACTTGTACATCTTTTTAGATTACATTAACTAGGAAAGTTTGAACTTGCTGCACTCAACCTTCTTTGTAGGAAAGCAAGTGATTCCTAGAACCGAATTAGCTTATTTCACACAGTACAATGTTGAGGTAATGAAGATGTTTGTTTTCTCAAGAAACTACTTTTAAATGAGGCAAATCTACTAACTTGTACATCTTGTTAGATTACACAAACTAGAAAGTTTGAACTTGCAAAACCAACCATCTTTGTAGGAAAGCACAGCTTATTTCACAAAGTACAATGTTTGGCAATGAAGATGTTTGTTTTCTCAAGAAACTACTTTAGAAATGAGGCGTCAATCTACTAACTTGTGCATCTTTTAGATTACATTAACAAGGAAAGTTTGAACTTGCTGCACTCAACCTTCTTTTGTAGGAAAGCAACGATTCCTAGAACCGAATAGCTTATTTCACACAGTAAAATGTTCGCAATGAAGATGTTTGTTTTCAACAAAGTACTTTAGAAAATTAGGCGAATCTTCTAACTTGGCCATCTTTTTAGATTACATTAACAAGGAAAGTTTGAACTTGCTGCACTCAACCTTCTTCTTAGTAATTAAACTGATTCCTAGAAGTGAATTAACTTATTTCACAAAGTACAGTGTTCGGTACTGAAGATGTTTCTTTTCTAAAGAAACTACTTTTAGAAATGAGGCCAATCTACTAACTTATACATCTTGTTAGATTACACAAACTAGGAAAGTTTGAACTTGCTGCACTCAACCTTCTTTGTAGGAAAGCAAGTGATTCCTAAAACCTAATTAGCTTATTTCACACAGTACAAGTGTTCGCAATGAAGATGTTTGTTTTCTCAACAAACTACTTTACAAATGAGGCGAAATCTACTAACTTGTACATCTTTTTAGATTACATTAACAAGTAAAGTTTGAACTTGCTGCACTCAACCTTCTTTGTAGGAAAGCAAGTGATTCCTAGAACTGAATTAGCTTATTTCACACAGTACAGTGTTGAGTAATGAAGATGTTTGTTTTCAAAGAAACTACTTTAGAAATGAGGCGAATCTACTAACTTGTACATCTTGTTAGATTACACAAACTAGGAAAGTTTGAACTTGCTGCACTCAACCATCTTCATAAAAGCAAACTGATTCCTAGAACCAATTAGCTTATTTCACACAGTACAATGTTCGCAATGAAGATGTTTGTTTGTAAAGAAACTACTTTAGAAATGAGGCCAATCTACTAACTTGTGAATCTTTTTAGATTACATTAACAAGGAAAGTTTGAACTTGCTGCACTCAACCTTCTTTTATAGGAAAGCAACTGATTCCTAGAACCAAATTAGCTTATTTCACACAGTACAATGTTCGCAATGAAGATGTTTGTTTTCTCAACAAACTACTTTACCAATGAGGTGAATCTACTAACTTGGCCATCTTTTTAGATTACATTAACAAGGAAAGTTTGAACTTGCTGCACTCAACCTATCTTGTAGAAATTAAACTGATTCCTAGAACTGAATTAGCTTATTTCACAAAGTACAAAGTGTTGGGTACTGAAGATGTTTGTTTTCTAAAGAAACTACTTTAGAAATGAGGCAAATCTACTAACTTGTACATCTTTTTAGATTACATTAACTAAGAAAGTTTGAACTTGCTGCACTCAACCTTCTTTGTAGGAAAGCAAGTGATTCCTAAAACCGAATGAGCTTTATTTCACACAGTACAATGTTCGCAATAAAGATGTTAATTTTCTCAACAAACTACTTTACAAATGAGGCGAATCTACTAACTTGGCTATCATTTTAGATTACATTAACAAGTAAAGTTTGAACTTGCTGCACTCAACCTTCTCTTTGTAGGAAAGCAAACTGATTCCTAGAACCGAATTAACTTATTTCACACAGTACAGTGTTCGGTACTGAAGATGTTTGTTTTCTAAAGAAACTAATTTAGAAATGAGGCGAATCCACTAACTTGTACATCTTGTTAGATTACACAAACTAGGAAAGTTTGAACTTCCTGCACTCAACCATCTTCATAAAATTAAACTGACTCCTAGAAGAGAATTAACTCATTTGACACAGTACAGTGTTCGTACTGAAGATGTTTCTTTCTAAAGAAACTACTTTAGAAATGAGGCCAATCTACTAAGTCGTGCATCTTTTCAGATTACATTAACAAGGAAAGTTTGAACTTGCTGCACTTAACCTTCTTTGTAGAAAGCAAACTGAATTCTAGAACTAAATTAGCTTTGTTCACACAGTACAATGTTAGGCAATGAAGATGTTTTTTTCTCAACAAACTACTTTACCAATGAGTCAAATCTACTAACTTGGCCATCTTTTCAAATTAAATAACAAGGAAAGTTTGAACTTGCTGCACTAACCTCTTCAGAAAAGTAAAATGATTCCTAGAACTGAATTAATTATTTCACACAGTACAAAGTTTGGTACTGAAGATGTTTGTTTTCTAAAAACTACTTTAGAAATGTGGCGCCAATCTACTAACTTGACATCTTTAGATGACATTAACAAAGAAAGTTTGAACTTGCTGCACTCAACCTTCTTTGCAGGAAAGCAAGTGATTCCTAGAACTAATGAGCTTATTTCACACATTACAATGTTCGCAATAAAGATGTTTGTTTTCTCAACAAACTACTTTAGAAATGAGTCGAATCTACTAACTTGGCCATCATTTTAGATTACATTAACAAAAAAGTTTGAACTTGCTGCACTCAACCTTCTTTGTAGAAATTAAACTGATTCCTAGAACCGAAGAAACTTATTTCATACAGTACAGTGTTCGGGTACTGAAGATGTTTGTTTTCAAAGAAACTACTTTAGAAATGAGGCCAATCTACTAACTTGTACATCTTGTTAGATTACATTAAGTAGGAAAGTTTGAACTTGCTGCACTCCACCTTCTTTTGTAGAAAGTAAACTGACTCCTAGAACCGAATGAGCTTATTTGACACAGTACAATGTTCGGTACAATGAAGATGTTTGTTTTCTCTAGAAACTACTTTACAAATGAGGGCCAATCTTCTAAGTCGTGCATCTTTTGGGATTACATTAACAAGGAAAGTTTGAACTTGCTGCACTCAACCTTCTTCGAGAAATTAAACTGATTCCCACAACCGAATTAACTTATTTCACACAGTTCAGTGTTCGGTACTGAAAATGTTTCTTTTCTAAAGAAACTACTTTAGAAATGAGGCCAATCTACTAAGTTGTGCAAATTTTCAGATTACATTAACAAGGAAAGTTTGAACTTGCTGCACTCAACCTTCTTTGTAGGAAAGCAACTGATTCCTAGAACCGATTAAGCTTATTTCACACAGTAGAGTGTTCGCACTGAAGATGTTTGTTTTCAAAGAAACTACTTAGAAATGAGGCCAATCTTCTAACTTGGCCATCTTTCAGGATTACATTAACAAAGAAAGTTTGAACTTGCTGCACTCAACCTTCTTTAGAAATTAAACTGATTCCTAGAACCGAATGAGCTTATTTCACACAGTACAATGTTCGCAATGAAGATGTTTGTTTTCTAAACAAACTACTTTAGAAAATGAGTCGAATCCAGTAACTTGTATATCTTTTAGATTACATTAACAAGGAAAGTTTGAACTTGCTGCACTCAACCTTCTTCGTAGAAATTAAACTGATTCCTAGAAGCGAATTAACTTATTTCACACAGTACAGTGTTCGGTACTGAAGATGTTTCTTTCTAAAGAAAGTACTTTAGAAATGAGGCCAATCTACTAAGTTGTGCAAATTTTCAGATTACATTAATAAGGAAAGTTTGAACTTGCTGCACTCCACCTTCTTTTGTAGGGAAGCAAGTGATTCCTAGAACCGAATGAGCTTATTTCACACAGTACAATGTTCAAATAAAGATGTTTGTTTTCTACAAAGTATTTACAAATGAGGCGAATGTTCTAACTTGGCCATCTTTTGGGATTACATTAACAAGGAAAGTTTGAACTTGCTGCACTCTTTCAACCTTTCTTCAGAGAAATTAAAACTGATTCCTATGTTTACTCACAACTTATTTCACACAGTACAGTGTTCGTACTGAAGATGTTTCTTTTCTAAAGAAAGAATCCTTTTAGAAATGAGGCCAATCTACTAAGTTGTGCAAATTTTCAGATTACATTAACAAGGAAAGTTTGAACTTGTTGCACTCAACCTTCGTTGTAGGGGAAAGCAACTGATTCCTAGAACCGAATGAGCTTATTTCACACAGTAGAATGTCTGCAATGAAAGATGTTTGTTTTCTCAACAAAGTACTTTACAAATGAGGCGAATGTTCTAATTGGCCATCTTTGGGATTACATTAACAAGGAAAGTTTGAACTTGTTGCACTAACCTTCTTCGAGAAATTAAACTGATTCCTGAAGTTTACTTTAACTTATTTCACACAGTACCGTGTTCGGTACTGAAGATATTTCTTTTCTAAAGAAACTACTTTAGAAATGAGGTGAATCCAGTAACTTGTACATCTTCTTAGATTACACAAAGTAGAAAGTTGGAACTTGCTGCACCAACCTTCTTCGTAGGGAAAGCAAGTGATTCCTAGAAACGAATCCAGCTTTATTTCACATTGTACAGTGTTGGGTAATGAAGATGTTTGTTTTTCTAAACAAACTACTTTAGAAATGAGGCCAATCTACTAAGTTGTGCATCTTTCATATTACATTAACAGGAATGTTTGAACTAGCTGCACTAACCTTTCTTTGTAGGAAAGTAACTGATTCCTAGCAGCGAATTAACTTATTTCACACAGTACAGTGTTCGGTACTGGAAGATGTTTCTTTTCAAAGAAACTACTTTAGAAATGAGAATGAATCCAATTAGCTTGTACATCTTGTTAGATTAAACAAACTAGGAAAGTTTGAACTTGTTGTACTAACCTTCTTCGTGAGGGGAAAGCAAGATTCCTAGAATCGAACTAGCTCATTTCTACATAAGTACAGTGATCGGTAATGAAGATGTTTGTTTTCTAAACAAACTACTTTAGAAATGAGGCCAATCTACTAAGTTGTGCATCTTTTCAGATTACATTAGCAAAGGAATGTTTGAACTTGTTGCACTCAACTTTCTTTGTAGGAAAGCAACTGATTCCTAGAACCAATGAGGTTATTTCACACAGTACAATGTTCGCAATGAAGATGTTTGTTTTCTCAACAAAGTACTTACAATGAGGCAAATCTTCTAACTTGGCCATTTTTTAGATTACATTAACAAGGAAAGCTTTGAACTTGCTACTCAACCT